>JAVSBS010020199.1:0-43671 GCA_033124195.1 Coracias cyanogaster | reverse complement strand
GCTTCTCTCTTTTTTTTTTTTTTTTTTTCTTCAACTATTCAGCTTCTTAAGTGAAACCTTCTAAGGGAATGTCAGAAGTGATATCAGTCACTGAAATAGTTTGTCTCCCACCGTTTATTGGCAGGAGCTGTGAAATACTTCATAGAATGGAGACCTGAAATTTCTCTGGGGTTGTACATTGCCTTGTGCAGCGAGAGAGATGCCCATTGAATGCCATTGATACTTGGCAAAGTATCTATTGGAAGATTTTTTTTTTAATCTCCCTAGTATATTATTATTGTTATTCTTTTACTGTTATCCAGAGATTTTGTGTTGATCGTGCGATACAGAGTACTGTCCTTACACATAGTGTTCTAGATTCTGAAATTCTTACTTTTTCTTCACTAGCTGGTACTTAAGAACTCACATTTATAGGAGCTACTACTTGAGCGTCGGTAATTAGGATTTAAATAGACAAATAAGGACTCTTTCTGATTTTCAGTTTGCATTGACCATGAAGTCACTTGCTTAGTATGAATTTAAAGATACGCCTTCTTTTGTCCTTAAAAAAAGATACTGAAACACTGTTTCCCTGAACAGTATTCCACCTAAAAGGCAAAAATCGTACAAAATGACCTGATTCAGAAGTTGCTTGTGTGGTTTTTTTTCTTTGCACATATTCTGAGATAATCAAACCACTCTGAGAAGCCAGGTTATCACTTCCCCACGTGAAGAGTAGCCTTACGTCTTTAATCTTGCTTGCCTATGTGAAAAACAGGCAACCTGCAGGGAAAACAACGTGCCTTTACCAGTGTCAGAACCAATCATTTACATCAGTGCTTAAAGACTGATCTACATTTTCAGGATTCAGACTTCTGTGAAGTAGAGTCAACTCACTGGGGGAAAACATAAGTTGAGATGGTGTCAGCTGCACCTTTTCTTCTTTTAGATCTACCTAGGTATATGGTAGGAGGAGAAGCTTTTCCCTGAGAAAAAAAAAGTGTCCATATAAGAGAAAAGGAGTATTTATATGGATATTGTAATTAAAATTCTAGCACTCTTCCGATTTCTATGGGAGAGAGAATTTGGAACCCTCTGGAAAGGGTTCCTCTACACATCAAATATTAAATTGATGCAAATCAAGCTTCTACTGAGTTACACAACGTGAGCATCTGATAACTCCTCTGTGAGAGCTTTGAGTGATCTTGCTCTCAGGTTGTGCTTAACTTCATTATAAATGATGGTAAATAAAGTGCTGTCCTGGGTAGTGCTTGGTGTCTCCAGACATGACAATAAAAGAAAAGTTTATAACCTATTCTTGACATTAATGGTAAGCAAGCTACGTAAATCAGTGGAGTTGTAGAGAATTTTGACTCATTTTAGAATTGAATCTGGCCTATAATAAGCAGCAGGACTGAAGTCTGAGGTCACTGTACTTGACCTCTCTGTTTTATGTGACTTCTGCCAGATTGGGAAGCAAAAATCTGTGCTTGCCTCTTCTTCCCTGGCATGGACCTGGAAACCTGTAGTGTTTTGAAATACATGTAGGCACCGTGTGTCGAGGGGAAAGCTCAAACGATCGATTCCTGTACTCAAATAACTTGTTCCTCTCTGTTTCCTATTATTTTAATCCAACCAGCACAAGGAAAGAAAGGAAAAGATGGAGTATGGGTAGCGACTCTAGGGCAAGTCAGGAAGAGATCTTGTGCTACTAAAGCATTAGTCCTCACTTGTGTTATTAGCAGCAATGATTAAATGGTCAGATATCAAGAATTCTCATTAATTCACCTTCTGTTCTGCTCATTCCTCTGTGATTAGGACTTGTGAAGAAACTCCCCACCCTTTGCTGCACATTTGAAATATGATGTTCCCATTTAGGCAGCAAGGCATATGGAGTTCTTTGCATAAACATTGTTAGGTGCTTGTCGGTACTTACAAGGCGATAATATGACTGCAGTTATTATCCAATTAAACTGACAGAACATGACAGGAATAATAAAAACAATGTAATAACTCCAAGGAAGGAAGTGTTAGTTAAGCACTGTCTATATCCCAAATAATTCGAAAATGTCAAGATTGAAGGGGATTTAGATTTTGTGCTTATTATATTTTATAAATTACTTGGACAGTAAGGTGTAAGTCAGCTACCACTGCTACAGTCTGCAAGTACCAATGAAGTCCTGTGATGAAGATTATGCAAAGTAAGATCTGATCAAAGTGAATTTTCTTTCTTTTATCTTTCTTTTCTCCTTCCCCAAAAGTGAGTTGTGATCAAAAAAACAAATGATCACACAACACAGATTTTGATACGCTCCTATGGCTTGAGCTGATACTAATTATGGCATTGGTGACATTTATGTAAGAGTGGAGCTCACAGTGGAAACAGTGGTGTCAGGGCCTGGTTGATTAGCAAAGTGGCATCTGAGATTTTTTTATTATTGTTGCGCTAAACAGATCAATTTGGCAACTGGGTTTGAACTGGGTTTCCAGATGAGAAATCTGCCAGTGAATTGTGCTGGAGAGGAAACTGTAATTGCAAAATCACAGTTAGGAGATTGTTTGGATATATCTAGACAACCTTCCTTATGGAGACTGGGGAGAACACAAAGGGGAAGGACTTCCCTTTGGTTTTTCTTGTCGTCTGTAAAACAGTACGTCTGTACTAGTTCACAGATTTTTTATCAATGGAAAAATCCTGAGCTTGGCTTGTAGCACCCACGTCTTCCAAATGCTCTGTGTGTGCCCATACTACTATTATTGGTGCTTGCTGTAATGAACATACAAATGTGCAAATGTTGCTGTAGTTTTAAGGCTACACAACCACTTGCGTCCTAATATCGGCCTCTCCTCGGGACCTCAGAATCAGTGATCCTGAATCTGATGGTCTGGAGCACTATATAGCAGTCTAGATGGTAACAAGAGTGGTAGCCCCTTGGGTTCATGCAGGCTTTCAAAAATACCACTTGTAGGACTTTTTTTTTTAGCCTCTTGGGAGACAAGTTGTCTTTGCACAGGTTGCCTCTCATACATGATCCAGCGCAGTATCATGAAGAGTTTGCATAAATAATAAGCCGCTCAATGATCTGTAGTAAGTGACTGTTTGAGGGTACGAAGTCTGAATTTGACGGATCTACTAGCTTGCAATAACAGATCTGTGTCATGTTCCATGCTAGAGTAGTTATATTATTTCACACTGCTGGCACTGAAAGAACCCAAGCACTTCCATCAGCAGGGGAGAGAGTTTGGCAGGGTTCTTTGAGAGCAGTGATATTCCCTACAACGTTTTATTAGATTGGACCCCTTGGACAGCTGTTTGTTTTTAGAAGCGATGAGGTTGGTGTTAGGATTATCTGTTCACTGAGAGTGAGATTCAGCCTTGCAAGGAAGTAATTTCAAAGTGATTGTCCATAACAAGATGTGGGTGCAGAAAGGATAAGCTAATGCTGACTAGTAAGAATAAGTGTCTTTAGTTGACTGGTAAAAATTATGCAGATATTTAGGGACATACAATCGCTTCATAAACAAAGTCTATACACTTCTCATGAGCATTGATAGTCTTACATCTCCAAGTTCACACTATCAGTGCTTCCCAGACGAGAATTATGTAGGGAAGAAGCCCTCATTGTATCCTGTTCTGAAGAAAAGGTATGTCAAACAAATGTAGTTGCAAATCTCAGCAAGCATTAGGTTGCCTATGTTTGTTTTTTTTTTTCTCCAAAAAGCATAATTCATTTTTTTGACAAAAGAAGCTGCTGAGAATGGCTAAGACAGCAAAACGTACGTATCACCCAGAGACATCAGCACAGTCTACCTGCCCTTTGCTGACTGCTCATTTTCAGATAATTCTACATATTTTTGCATCATGGGCATGCTATAATTTCTGTTAATGCATTTTCAACGGGGAGATTTTAAAGCAAAATACCTTCTCTCTCTCAGCTGTAACAAGCTTCTTTCTAAGTCTTTATCACCATACAGTTGGTGCTGAGTTATACAATTTGGAGAAACAAATTAGATGAAGCAAGTACCAGTCCTGAAGATGCACCAACCGTGTGCATTTGAAGTGGGCTGCTCATCCTGTACCCCCACGAATGCGCTGAGGAATGCAATAGCTTGTCTGGCTCTGGTCTTTCTGTCAAGATTGCGTGGCTTTCTAAAAGATATATTCCAAACACGGTCTCTTGGGCTTGACTGAAGAACTGGAGTCATGTTCTTTGGTTTGCATTACTGGAGATCTGACTAGATGATCCCAGTGGTCTCTTCCACAGTTAAAAGCCATTTGTGCCACATTGCTGGAATTGCTCCGTACAAAACCAGCATGTGAAATCTGCATTTCTGCTGAGAGCAGAAGTTTGAAGTAGGAGGAGAGAGGTGTATTTGGAGCCAAAAGCGATTCTTATGGAGTATGCGTTGTTTAGACTTTGCAGTGGAAGAAATTGAGGGTTCTGTAGTTCCTCTGGTTACATCTGTACTAAGAAGTTAAAGGCACCATTTCTCATGGTTGAACCTAACTAGCACAGAACAACTGCCATCCAAACTTTCACCCTCCCGTGAAGGTACTCTGCAACCAGATTGCCACTGGAAGTTGCACTGTCCTCTGCTACCTCCCGGGTGAATCACACCCAGGAAAAGTAAGAGATTAAGCTTAATTCCTCAGACTTTGTGCTCGAAACAGCTGCCTCTAGTTTTTCAGCAATGCATGAGTTATTATTTTAAAATGAAGCTACATTTGGAAAAATGAAACTTGGAATCTCTTTGAGGTTACTGTAATATTATTGCTTCCTAGATAGGAGAGGTGGAACAAAGCAGCATGTTATGCTACTTTCTCTGCTCACAGCCCTGGATTATTCTGTGAACCAATTTTAAGGCAGACAGACAATGTGCTTCATAAAGATTTCTGGTACAGTTCCGTTGTACTGGAGCACCAGAGTGAAGAGGCGTCAACGTTAAGATTTACAATAGAAAATGTAAATTGTTCATTTTATTAAAATTTGCTGAATGCAAATTGGTTTGGGTTCTAGCTGTGCTCTAAAAGCATGGATTTGTGCTGACCAAATTGTAGTTGCTTCACGGGGGACTGCAGAAGGAGTTTTTCCTGTTGGTCAACCTCATACACGCATGGCAGGGGCTTACGGGAAGTGCAAATGCCACGTTTCCTTCAGGCATTGACTCTTGGAAGAGCAAAGGAACTGAATAAAGAAGATGGGGGCGTTCTGGACAGTGCACAGCTGTTCATATAACCTGGTGTCAGGCACTTGTCTTAACTGTGGAAGTAAGGGGGACATCGTTCCCTCTGATTTCAAAGGCAGCTAAGGAGCTGATTTAGATATTGAAATTTAGCTGTACAAATTCTGCTTTAACTTCCAGTCTGCCATGGGCAATTGAAAAGCGACTTCTTTCTTTACATTTTACCATTTACAAGATCACAGAATGATAGGGGTGTGAAGGGACCTCTGGAGATCATCTACTCCAACCCCCCTGCCAGAGCAGGGCCACCTAGACCAGGTTGCACAGGATGATGTCCCAGCAGGTTTGGAGTCTCTCCAGAGATGGAGACTCCACCACCTCTTTGGGCAGCCTGTTCAAGGGCTCTGCCACCCTCAAAAAAAATTCCTCCTCATGTTTAGATGGAACTTCCTACGTTCAAGTTTGTGCCCTCTTGTCCTGTTACTAGGCACCACTGAAAAGTCTCTGACCCCATCCTCCTGAATGACTGGAACACGGAGATAAAACGACTGCCCTGATTTCCAATTACTTACTGAAAACAAGTCGGAATTGTTTAAGATACTACACTGAGAAAGCCACTGTGTAAGAAAGACAGTAGGGACAACACTTGTCTCTGCTGCGGCCTCAGCATGGTTGGGTGGTTGCACACCAGCCTCTGACCAGAGCTGGGCTCCCACTTCTGCCATTCATCCCTTACTCCAGAGAGTATTTTAAGGCAGAGCTCTTTGACCCCTGTTGCACTTCTCTGTCTGCACACGAATGAGATGGTATGTGTATTTAGCGTGTGTGTGTTTTTATTTGTTTTTTCCCTAAGTCATTATGGGGATACTGGTAAAAACAGGAGAATTAAAGGCCCTGAAAACTCCTATTTATAATATAACCACAGAAAACAGAACCAGTGAGGGCTTTCTGCTCACTATCCAAGGACCAGAAAACCTTGGAGAGGCCACATGGTAGTGTATCCATGTTGTCCGTCTACAAATCTATCAGCTGTGGTGGAGTTTTGCCATAATTTGCTTATTCATTAGAATCGAGATTGAGACTCTCCATGTGGTTTTTTTTAACAGACAATAGATTTTAAGCAACGTAATTTTTCTTGCATCTACGTGTGGAAAATGAGCAGAATTTTGCGGTTCACTGGTGGATGTCTGCAAGTCTGGGAGAAGCAGAGAGTCAGATAAAGAGATGCCCTTTGCAGCGCTCTCAGGCTAATGTCTCGCCCCAAACTTTCATTTTGTTTTTGTGTCTCAGTATCTTTGCTCGCTACTGCCAGCCAGCAGAACACGCTGAAGCTCGGCAAGATGAAGTAGCTAGGTCATGCTGCAGAAAGTGCTGATGTGAGCTGTTTCTTAACAGGTTGAGCTGTTTTCCCACACAACCCTGTGGATGTGCTGAAACAATAGATTTTTTTAATTTATTTTTTTTCTTAGTGTATGTATATGTGTTCTTTCTTGACTTAGACTATGGTTGTATAGAATAATCTTTAATGGTGCAGGATTTAGTGTTTTCTGTCCTATCCGTCAAAAATAAATAGTTTGCTGTATTACAGTGGTTAATAATTCCCACTGTTGCACACTCTGGATTATATAAAAGAAAAAACTGAGGTGAAGCAGTCTGAAATCTAACTGCGCGTTAAAACGCCATGGTATTTATGCACAATGCTAAAGGGATTATATGTTTATAATGGGACAGTGATGGGAAAAATGTTGTGATGGCAAGTCTCAGTGGTTTCTGAGCACGATTCTACGCTGACCAGGTCACTTAGGGCTTTGTCCTGATCTCATTTTTATGTGTATACATTAAATGTCCAACATATAAATGTTGGACTTGATGACCCTGGAGGTCCTTTCCAATCATAACGATTCTGTGATTCTGTAAATGGAGAGGTTAAACTTGTCATGATGGAAGGACTCCTCAGAAGAAAAAAAAGTGGTTAGAACAGTGAACAAAGAAGGTAATTTCTGCATTTTGTGTAGGTTTGGAAGGTGGAGAAAGGGGTCGAGAAAGTTAATTGTCAGATGAAAGGCTTCATGTTAGGCCAGGAGAGCATTGTAAATGATAACATAGAAATGAGGAAAATGGGAAAAGGTGATAGAAATGTCATTTGTGGCAATATGGAGTCTCATTTTAAGTACAAACATTTAAAAAAAAAATAAATCTGTGTTTTGTATATAAGAAGAAGATAACTCTTTTTTCTCCTGCATGCGTTTTGGGAAGCTAGCGTCTTTTCTACCTTAGTTTAGAATGCCTTATTTGTCACACTTATTCCAGAACCTCTTCCCTGTTTTATTTTTATCCAGTGATCTAGAAGAACTTTGTCAGGCATCAGTGAATTTAACCACACAATAGATCTCTGTAAGCTGGTTAGTAGTGTCCCTGAAGTATTTTTATAAAGAGAGAAGCTGAGGCACAGAGAACCTTGGAAAACAGAGGACTGTATTCATGGGCACAGTGAACCATGTGTCCAATAATATCCCCCTGAGTGCTGGCAGTTCTCAAATACCTTGGAATCCTGACCAAAGATCTTTGGTATACGCAGGGCTGACAACATACCAATAAATATTGGTGTGAGATGTTTATTGCTGATTTGCTAACTCAGTGGTCTGTGTTCGATGATTTGCAGCATGGCACTAAGGTTCATATTCAAGGCAGAGGGGTTAATAAGAAAATATTAAAGTCCATACAGAGCAAGAATTTTTAGAATTCCTTTGGAGATTATATTCTGGTGTTTACTGGCAGCTTTGCATTAATGTAATACATCTCCTTTGATTTTATATTTCTGGTTATGCATATAAAAATACCTACATAATCTCGTTTTGCCAAAGTGCATTTAGAATTTCAGCCTTAGTAATTAGATCTAATGAAGACACAGCTATTGATTTTCTGGGGACAAGAGTGCTCTTAGTAGGTAGAGGTTAAAGTTCTACCAATTTTTACAATATCACAAAATTATTTTTTCCTTATAAGTCTGGTAGGAAGTCAGAATGGAAATATTATTGTAGTCTCTTTCTGTGACCTTCCAAATGAGCCTGTCTAACCCTGCATTTCTTTGCCTGAAATACTAGTGACACAAGCTGCCTATTTAGAAAAGCTCAATTCTTTATTTAGTGTGTATACAAATGATCTAAACCTCACGTGGAATCAGATTTTGACTGTTTGTACAGTTCATTCTTAGATCTTACCCTCTGAGAGTAGTAGTCATATAGGTAAGGGCAGCTTTATCAAGTAAATACGGCTATAGAGCTGGATGTGTTCAGAAGTCTGCTGTTTGGAAAAGGTCCCTCATAATTGCGCACAAATAGCTTTATTTCCCACAAGGCTCTCATTATCTTCTGCAGTAATTGGGCCACAAATGCTAGCTTTATTTTTAAATACATTTTATATGTTTGATAAAGTGAGAAATTGTTCAAGGCGCTTGAACTTCAGATTGCTGTACTGATAAATTATAGAGAGCTTTATTTTAAGAAGGTACAGAAAGGTAGAGCCTCTGCAGCATGAATGGCAGCAGTCGTGGCCTTGCTCGCTCATTGTCACAGACTTGGAGTCACTTTTCTTGGAGTCATTGGAAGTTTATTGTTTCTTTCCAAATACTGTCACTGTTTGATGTATTGTTAAGTCTTAGGCACTAATTAACTTCAGCTTGTAGTGACTCTTCATGCAGAAAGCACTTTAAATGCCATTTTTTTGTAAGAGGTGATGGAGTGAAAGGGGAGTAAAAGTAATTAAAAGAACGTGTACCATTTCTCAGCGATCTTCTCCTGTTACAAAAGTATGACTGCAGCTTGTTAACTCGTACGCACCCATATGAAGTTGGCTTTCAGTTATATGGGAGGTAGTGTAGCAGAACACCACAAGTCCGACATAGAATCACAGAGTCATAGAATGCTGTCTGTGTTATTAATGTATCACGCTCAATTCTTGTGAAAACTCTTTGATATAACTTGGTGTGTTGGATTGTCACACTTACTTAAATAATACTGATGGTATTCAGGAGATAGACCTCAGTTAAGCAAGACTTTTAGCAGTCTGTAGTTATTGATAAAGCTTTGTATTACTTTATCTTTCAGTAACTCCATTTCCCATAGTTATAACTGTAATTGAACCCCTAATTGTAATAAAGTAAGCTTGAAAAAGGAAAGAGATGTCTTTCCCTGGGAATTTCCAGCTCACAGGTGTCCCTGTTCTCTACAAGGCACCACTGCCAGGGACCTGCTCACTGTGATCTATGGTTACATCCCTAGCTCTGACTGATGGCAGTGCAGGACAGGGACTGACACCTGCACTGTTTGCTCATGGGAATGTTAGACTAGGAAGAGCTGTACTGCCCAAACATCTCCACACGTTGGGCCAGAGTCTGGTAGCAGACATCTCCACACATTGGGCCAGACTCTGGTAGCAGACATCTCCACATGTTGGGCTTGACTCTTGTAGCACAGGGGTGGCCACTGTGGGAGGAAGCCCAGCGCTGCCCTGTGCCAGTCACAGCCAGTTCCAGCTGGTTCCCCAAGGGCTCTGCCAAAAGCTGAACTAGTCAGGGGTGTATCTGGCCCTTCTGAACCAATCAGAGGCGTTTGTGGCACCTCTGTGGACCTGCCTTTAAGATAGGGCAGCAAACACAAGATGAGCAGGAACGTGCTGACCAGGGCTGTCAGGAGGTCCTCCCTTAGCTTCCAAACAATGGCTTGACAGCCACAGGAGAAACCACGTGTCCTTGGCCAAGTGCTTAGGGAACCCAGGTAACTTGTACATCAGATAAATGTGACACTGAGGCCCCATCACAATGAACTTGGTTTGCCCAGCCAGTTAACTGCCCTACTAGTGTGGGCCTTCACTACTGGTGGTCCCAGCTGAAGCGATCTACGTAGACTTGCACATGCACAGTGTGGTAGAGTGATGGATCTTGATTAAGGCTTATTTGAATAGCTTTGTTTTGAGTAAATACAGCTGCAAGGGAAAGGTACGGGCAAATAATCTTGTCAGTGAATTAAGTATCAACTTTTGCTGGCAGATAAAGTACAATCAAAGTACTTGGGAGAGAAAAAAATTATTGGTCAGAATGTTAGAAATCCAAGGTAAGGAGCTTCTTTAGCTAAGTAAGGCTGGCAGAATCCAAGTAGAGATTCCCTGCACTACTTGAGGTCTGCTGAGATGGTTCTAAATAAAACAAGTAGGCTTTGCTTCATAAACAAGTTGATTCAACTACTGAGTCCCTACAGAGGGATTTTTTTTGCCTTTGTATTGTCCTGAGAGACTAGTGAAAACATCCCCTGAGTCCTAATCCAGCATTAAAAAATACAGGGTAGATGTATTTTGGTTTGATTTAATGATACCACATAATGTCTGTGAAAGAAATTAAATATCATACTGTCCAGAGTAGATCAGCTGCTATAATTTAATATTTCAAACTGGCTAGCTCAGGTAAATGTTCAAGCATTTAGTAATGTATTTTGCAGGCAAGGTCACTCTGTTTCTGTTCTACTTGTACACCGTACATTTCCAAACCAGCGCGCTTCATTTTGGTATTAGTTGCACAGAAATGACAACTGTTTGCGTTAATAGATGGGGAGAAGGGAATTAACTCAAGAAATTAGTGTCTTCATGGAGTTAACGGGATAGAAATGAATCCAGTGAATGTAATTGGGAAGCACGGAATGGTTAGTGGTGTCAGTGCTGGCAGTCTTGGCTTGGTTGCCATAAATGATAAACAGTGTGGGTGGGTGCTATGGCAGGTAATATTTCCCACTGAGCAGGGAAGAGGGTAGTCGTAGAGTCAACGCATTTGCTCTTCTGACCTGCGTTTGTTGTTACCTTGATTTATCAGCACAATGCCATTTCTCCTTTCAGCTTTGCTCTTGGCTTTTCTCGGCTTCTAGCATGCTCTTGAAGAGAGGATTGTCTCCAGCTATAGTCTGTTTAGTGTCTTTAAGTATTGATTGTTCTTCCTCCCAAATCAGGATGTATGCGAGCCTATTTTTTTTACTGACAAGTTCAAACTCCTTTTGTCTTTTGCTTCCGTTCTGAGTGTGGGTGAAAATGGGTCTTCATTTATTTTTGCAGGTGGTTGAATAACCTTCTTTCCCTTTCCATGTATGAGGAAGAGAGGAGTTCTTTATCTGTAGCCTTGTCCAGATTATTGTTAGTGGGAATTGTTTTCAGCCTTAGAGACTGTCACTCCCTATTCTGTTAGTTGGACTGTAAAAACTCTTATTGCCAGGAACTTTCCGAGAAAATTCTAAAATAGACATATGATTAAGCTACCTCAGAGTAGGCAGTTGATGTTTTGCTTACTATAATATACAGGAATACATACTCCTGACATATACATGTGAATACATTTTTAAGCTCCCTCTCCAAAGCAGCCTCCCTGTTTCTCGACCCAGACGTTTTCTAAAAATTGATCACAATTCCTCCCACAAGACTGGAGGTGAAATCCTGGTTCCTCCAAAGGCAATGGAAACTTTTACACTGTAAGATCATTTTGTGCCATATATAGCAGGAGGCTGCTGCTGCCTTGAGGGTTATTCCTCCAACTCTTCCAACTGCCACTTTTGTCTGCTGTAAGTGAACTGAAATGCTGTGTTGGGAGCAATAAGATAGAGGCTTCTAACGGATTCTTTCATGTCCTTATTTACACGGGTACAGAGTTAGGTGCCTATAAATAGAATTTCAAACCTTCTCATTATAATTCAGCTTGCCTGAGAATTCTAAAAACGTTATCAGCTTTGCTTTATTCTTCTAAGATAGTTTTGAATGTGTTCTGCTTGCATATATAAAAAAGGTTGTAATATGTTGGTGATACCCAGAATACTTTGAACAGTCTGGAGAATCCCTACTAGGATACCTTGAGCAAGTGATAGAAGACTTCCCGTTGCTCTAAGTCTTTAAACTTAAACTAGATGCTTCTCCAGAGTATACACTGTTTTCATTCAAACTATGATCTTGAAGATCAAATAAGTGTGTGAAGTTAATCAGCCTGTGTTATGTTACAGTTCATCTAACATGACAATACGTGGATTCTTCTAGCCTCAAAATCTGTCAATGTACCAGAGCGCTTTTTTAAAAATATAACTTCAAGTGTGGTCCAAATATCAAAACCACTTGCTCGTTTTACTGTTGGTTGTGAACCCCCGTATGCTGCTTTAGAATGTATATCTCGATCCTGGCTCTTGAATCTTGTCACTGGTACAATGTCATCGTTCGATGGGAGCTTCTGCTGCTCACAGAACATTTGTATGCAGATGAAAACTTAAACTGGTTAAAATTCCTGCATGATCAGCTTCATTTTTCGTGTAACAATGAGATTGAGGTTCTAGAGTAACTAATATTTCTTCATTTCCCTTGCAGCTGCTGTTAAGTTGGGTTAGAATTTAATTTGGGGGTCTTCTGTGTTTTTTCCTTTCTCCTTTGGATTCAATCATGCGCAAATTCATAAAATAAAATACCTTGCTTGCAGCAGTGCAATAACTTTCAATAAAATAGAAAACATTGAAGTAACTTTGCTGACTAAAATTGTTCAAATGAATTACAAATGATATCTAAATGAAATTTTAGAAGAGACTGTCTAGACCTACCAAAAAAAGACCACGTTAAGTGAAGTTCTACCACGCTACTAATCAGAGAACAATAATTCTTTCACTCTGCTACGTCTGAAATGATTGACTTAAGAAGAAAGGCCTTCCATGAGGATGAATGGTGTGAAAGGAAAAAATGAAGCAACGATTTTTTTCTAACAAGCAGAAGTCTCAAGCGAGATACATGTTTGCTCTAGAGAATAAACCACAAGAAGTAAACAGGAAGTGGTGTCTTACTCCAAGAAAAAAATCTTACTCCATTAGCAGCACCATTAAATCCAGCAGTGTTACTCTTACAAAAAGCTCATATTACATTCGTATAAGTTGTCACAGTCTGACATTATAGGAATACACTTTATAAGGCAGCAGTGAAAAATTTCGCTGTGGCTGCTCATCTGAACATTCATAATTCATCCAAAATACTTTGGTGTTTTTTTTTTTTAAGATCTGTATCTATTCTTGGATATGAGGTTTTCATACAAAATTCACACAACATCCTGCATCCCTGATGTTTTGCACGGTTTTGTTTCTACTGCTCCTCAACTATTACTGTCTGGGTGTATGATTTCTTTACATGGATCCAAGCACTGATACGGTCAAAAGGTTAATATGCTGCAGGGAAGGAGGAAAGGGTTCCCAAAAGGTTATGAGCCTCCCTAAGGACTTCATAGCAGCCATGGTACCTATATTCCTTTTAGATGGCAATATTTGGCGATAGGTTTGCGTGCTTAAAATATTAGATATGCAATTTACATTCCCCTAGTTTGCTCTCAAAGCCTCCCTGTTCCAAAGCAATCTATCGCTCTGTGAGAGAAGATCCAGATCTCATTGCTCAGCCTCAGAGTGTCTGGAAATGACCCTCTTTTCTCAAAGATGGGAAATCAATCTGATCTCTGTACCTCACAGTCTCTTCTGCAACCTGGCTGTTTCCGCCTTCTTTTTGCATTTAGTCTCTTCACCACAAAATACAAAAATCCTATTAACATTTTTCTCCCCCCAACTTACCTTGCAGTATTTTGGTAGCATGATACTAGCTCGCACTGGACTGCCTTCCCTTGAAGCCTGGCTTTAGAGTCCAAATGAGGTCATTAATCTAAAAAACTGTAGTGGTCTCATCCTGGCCTTTGTGACGGATGTCTGCGAATTCACAGCGCAGAAACACCACCTCGCTCAGCCCAGGTCCAGCGTGCTCTGCAGGCTCCGCTCGACAGAGGCTCCGGGCTTCAGCAGCGGTATTGCTAATGGTCAGGACCGTACAGCTTGAGCAGTGCTGTGTCAGTATCAGGAAGCTTTTACTGTGCCTGGGTTCCTGTCAGTGCTACTAATTCAATCACTTACATATGCAATAAATTCACATGAAAAATTAACAAATACCTAGCCAGCAGCAGTGCCCTCTAGTCCCTCTTTTTTTTTTTTAATTCTAAAAAACCCTAGGTAGCTTTCTCTTCAGATGATTTGGTTTAATGGTTTCTGGATGTTTTCAGCATGTTCTGTATTTCAGAATTTGGTGGGAAAAAAAATTATTGCTGAATAGCTGCTCAATATTAATCCATGACATCATGTTACTTAGCTGTTATTTGAAATATCTTGCATCAGGTTCTCGTCTAATTACATCTGTATCATCCCGTAAACTAAAAGGGTCTCTGCAAATGTCAGAGGGGGTTATAGCTCAGCAACTTGCGGTGATTTATTCCATTCAACCCAAGATCTAGCTGATTTTATTCTATTTTCCACCTCCAAGATCCAGCACAGATAATTTTGGTTATGATCATTAGCAGTAATAGCTTGAAAGGCAGCACTGTGCATAGAGGGAATAGGACTCAGGACTCTTTCCTCCTCCTAAACAAATCCCTAGGGAATTGACATCCAAGTATCTCAGGTTGGTGATCTTCCCTGAAGAGCTGGTGTGGGATTCCACATGCGCTAGCCTACAGCTCTACATAGTCTTATGACAAAGACCTGCATTCAAACGTGAGAACTACTTAAAACGAAAGCCGTGGCTCTTGACAGCAGGTTTTGTTGAAACTGTTTTTCCTAACAGAGCTTGAGAAATGAAGGTGGAAGGGACGGTATATATTCTCCTCTACCCACGGGGCAGAGTGAAATTTGTACCAGTTATGGAGTTGCAGTCTCTGTAGAGACAGAACCTTAAAGCAGCTGGTGGCCACAGTGCTATTTAGGACACCTTTGGCATGTTCCTTCTCTCGTCTAAGTGTTCTAATAGCTGGGGCTCTGTGTCCCATCACTAACTTAACTGGCTGACCCACTATAATGGCTGCTTCTTGACACTGTGACAAATCACATGTGCTCCAGGTAATATAAAGGTGTTAGTCTTAAATTCCAGTGTTCACTGAAGTGTTTCATCTGAATTTAGTTATGGAGACAAAAATATCTTCATTGTCTAGAAAATGCCTCTTTCTGAGGTCTTTAGCTCTTTCATCAGGTTTCAGATGGTCTTTGAGATGTTATCTCATGATGTTCTTCAAAATTTCAGGTTGATGTGCCTGCTAATTACTGTGTTAGTAACCCTCTGACAACCCCAGTGCTGTGTTCTGTTGTTTCTAACAGTACACCCACTTTATGGCCCTTTGCTAGGAATTATTCAACCTGGTTTTACTGCTTTGAATAAATTCTTTCACTTCATACCTTTTCACAACCCTATCTTGAAAAGCCACTTTGAAAATGTATCAGTACAGTAGCTGGTATTTGCATCCCGTTGCTCCAGCCTGTTCCTTGTCCTCTTATAATTATGGTATTATGTTATTAGCCTTAGAAAGCTACCCTGAAACCAAATCACCTTGTTTTAGAAAAATACTAGGTGCACTATGTTGTTATTTTTCTGCATTACATGTGAAAAATGGAGAAACCAGAATAATCTTTCTCTGTAAACACCAGGTAAACAAGACTTTCTAATTGAAGTGAGCAATGGTGGCTTGTTCCTGAAGACCGTATGATTTCCTAGTGTGCCCCAGTGCCCCACTGATTTGTGGAAACCAAGACTAGGCTCACAGTGTTATTCTATTTATCGTATTTCTTTTACTACCTCTTATTACAGATGCTGAATATACAACAATTATGATGTAACGCATTGAATGAATTGCATTACAATTGATTAGCCAGACATAGCTGGGATTAGACTGGGACACTGCGGTGCCTAAAATACTGCTCTCGTTTCATGGAACCAATGGATAAAATCCCAGGGAGGTCCTGCACTATCTGCCAGCACACACGTTCAACCAGCTCGGCTCTTAAAGCTCTGGGCCTTTGCTCAGGTACTGAGCTGTTGAGAATGAGATTTTCCTCCTCCTCAGCCCTGTCGCTGGGGGTTTGACTCTGCCCATCTCCCCTCATGGTGTGACTTGTGTGCCCAGTGCTCTGTGCTGTTACTGGGCTACTGCGCAGGATGCTCCTGACTGGACTTGGCTTCAGAGTTCCTTTGTTATTTTTGGTTTTCCTCAACCATTCATGGTTCTTCGTAATCATAATACTCATCTGCTTCTCTTACGTGAATCGTTGTTCTATCCATGTCTTATCAGCAACGTCCCAGAGAGAAGAGTTAAATTTACTTGGACAGGTTTCCATGTTTTGAAGATTGTTTGGGATTCCATTATCTGTTTGCATCTTCCAAATCCCCTGCCAATTCAGTTACGTGAAGGGCACTGAGTCCTGTAGTATGCTGTTATGCTGTAATGTCTGTGAAATGTAGCAAAAAGCTTGGATTCAAATCTAAAGGTTATTTTTAAGATGGCTTCTCATTTTTGTCGGAATAAAAAGTTGGCTTAGGAATTAGAAAAAAAAGCGGTCTCCGTAACTGTACGCACGTGGGCTTCTATATGCTTTAATACATCTGAGTGACCCTCTGTGAGGATGGAAGTGCTTTTTATTCCTGTCTTACTGAGAGAGAACAGAGGCACATAGACAGTAGTAAGTGCCTCGTCCAACTTCATATAGAAAATCTGTGGCAGTAGCAAAGTAGGAACTTAACTCCAGATCCCTCTTTAGTACTGCTGTAACCATTGGAGGTTCCTACTACACGTGTGAGTCCAGCAAGTTATTGGACTGAACACGCATTGAAATAAAAGTACAATCCATTTGGGGCTGGTCCCAGTGTAGATGATTTGTAACCAGCTGAGAAGACCCTGTGCGGGGTCTTCTCCAGCACCCACTTGGCACACGCACACTTGGGAGAATGTCATCTTTGCTGGGAAAACAGATTTCCGTTGCCGGAACTGTCCTACCAGGACCTTTCCCACATGCTGAACTGTCAGGCAAGGACAGCCCTTTGTCCCCCCCTACACAACCGATTTTAGCAAGTCTTCAAACTTCTCTTTTTTTCTCCCCGGTTCCGAGCCAATAGTTGCCCTTTTTCAAATCCAGTCGGTAAACAACAGTTTCACAAAAACTGCATTGCAGATTGAGTGCTTTTCTCATGTAACCGAATGGAGGAAATGATCTGACAATAATGGAAGCTGCCTTTCTTAGGGACGGAGTAGATTGTATTTAAAACCCTTCAGATTGTACAGCAGATACTTCACTCCTTCAACTACTTCTGCAGAGAGTAGATAATGTACCACCCACAACTGGAGTGTAAACAGGTACAAATCCCCAAAGTAGCATTTAGCCTACTTCTATACCAGTTATTTCTCTGTGTTCAGAGAATGAAGACAGCCCTTTTAAGACTATTTTGAGGCAAGGAACAGTGCTTCCTACTCTGAGAGACTCTAAACAAAATGGTACCTTTGGTCACTGATTTTACTGGAACCAGGATTTCACTGGATGGGGGGGTAGCTGAATATAAAACAGCATATTTTAAAATGGATCTTGCAGTAAATGAGTACCTGATGCCATGATCCTCTGCCAGTAATAAGTATCAATGAGAAGCTGGCATAGGACAGAAATCTGTGATGAATTTCCTGCCTTGAAATGGTGCTTCTCATATTTCAGAAATTTCTGAAATCATTTTACTGCCCATAAACACAAATTCTGAGGGACTGCCTGAAACTAAGTCAAATGGTAACCAGATACACTAAATAACTGTTTCTTCCATTCGTTACTGAGAACTTGCAAATACAATTCAGAGCAGAATTTATTTCATGTCTGTAATATACTTATTTTGTCCTTTATGAAAATGATTTAATTATTTGAAGAGAAACAAATGACAGGGGTAGATGAACTCTTAAGCAGTGATTCTGTTACTTTTCAAGAAGTATCAGTTATAAAGTATAAAAAAGAAAACGCACAAAAAAAATACAGATGCATAATTGTCTCTGACTAGTAAACTTAGAGTATTCTGTAAAGTATTAGCAGGTCTTTGACAGGTATGAATTTAATAGTCAGTTGAAGTCAGCGTGATAGTCCAGCCATCATCTCAGTGGTTTCAAAATAAAACATAAACCACAACGTGTTATATAAATGTCGCAGTGAAAAAAGTAAAAACCAAACAGTGTTAAGTTTCCACTTGTAGATGGATGTAAACCTTGTTTCTTTTGCACTCCTTGCTGACCGCTGTCTGGAAGATGATGCAATTGAAGCAACTGCTTTCTTGTCCGCTGAAATGCTAGGTAGTTTTAATTTTAAGAACTGATGATTTAGCAAGAAAGACCAGAAATCAAAGAACGCCTGTCGGCAGTGATAAATCGAAAGCCCCACACAGGCATTCCAACTCAGCACAGTTGGAAAAAAAAAAAGGGAGTTGATTGTTTATTGTGTCTTTGTGTAAAACAAACGTTCTGTTTCCTTGTGCAAAGAGCTGTGCCAAAGTCACGAACCCCTTTACTACTCCCATGTTCTCTGTTTGCAATTCTCCAGCCATTTGCAATTGTCCAGTGGGCACATTATGCGTATTTTAGCCGTTTGACAAACTTGATCTTGATCTACGTAGTCTTTCTAGTCTCTGTCTATCGTGTCTGGTTGGCCTCTGCAGTAGCAGAATCCTGCTCCCTAATTCTGCAAATGACATTTATACAGGGTGGAACTCGAGTGAGTGTGCCAGAAGGAATAGTAAATACTCCTATTTGTAAATTCACATAAAATTACTTTGCTTCGTTCTTAGAGAATACACAGGATATATAAGCAACAACCTGAATATACAAGGTTTTTTTTTTGTGGTGATCGATAAATGAGTCTAAGTTAATCGAGTGGAATCTTATTTGAAATTTGATTTCTGATATTTGTCAGTGACTACTTGAGAAAAAGGCAGTGAATTTTTGTTACTCTCTGACAACTATAAAGCAGCTTGGAAATAAGCCTTCATTTTTTGTGTACTGGCAGGAAAATGTACTTAACTCATCAAATGGCCATCCTATTTCCTTGCTCAGTAAATTCAGCAATATGCTTTTGCATATTTTTGACTAGCCATTACCCAGTGATCTCACCTGTTTGGATACTCTTTGCTGGCACGACTCCTGAAATGCTGAAGTATGAGCAGCAGAGTGATGCTCAGTAAACTGCGACACAGCAACTGCTACCAACCAAGAGCTGCAAGGCTGTAATGATGTTATCTAGTCATGATGGAGTGTTCGTGGACATCTGTCTGCCTGATACGTTGAGGGATGCAAGTCACAGCCATCGTAATCTGAGGTGGGACAGGAACCTATCCCTGTTCAGCAGCCTGAATTAACTCAGAAATGATTTTCTGACTCAGTCTGCTAGAAGGGTTATAGGACTGGCTGTAAGATGTGGTTTTATGATCCCTTCAAAAGAACAGTGCAAGCAAGTTCAGTCGTTTTTCTGGTCTAGGGCTGCAAAACAGAGAACTAAGTTCTCTTACATAAGAGCATATGTTCTAAATAATGACCATTGCTTTTGTTTTTGGAGCTCAGGAGAGAAAAGTGAGCTGGTAGTAGTATGGACTTTGAAAAGCTCTATCCTGGTTCTGCTCAGGTCAGCGAAAATATCCCTTCTGGTTCTGATGGGTCCTAGTTTAAATCCTCATGCACACACACTTTGGCTGCTATGAAAATAAATTTAGGCTTACTTTTACACAACGTTAACACAGCTGGTGGTTTCAAACCCTCGGTGCCTGCTTGTGGGAACATAAATACAAGATGAGGAAAAGCTTCCGTGTTTCTAGCATGAGCCATTGAATTTAGCTGTAGGAGGGAAATAAATTTCCTCTGATTATTAAGGTTTTATACGTAGCAAAACTATCAGCTCAGCCGAGTGGGAGACTCGATAAGGAAGCTGGCAGAGAGAGTGTTCAAACTGTAGAGCTGAGCTCTAGGAGCAGGCAAAATGATGTTCTGGACTAGGCAGTGGGAGAAGGGTGTCCTTGGCTCTCTTAGCAGGAGATCACCAACAATCAAACCCTCCACAGGCCATCCCAGGGAGACTTTTGACTTCTCCAAGTTGGGGATTTTGGCCTTGCTGAACAAGAGTCAGAGTCTTTCTGCTGAAGTCAGAGACATTTCGGACAACAAGGAGGGTGTTGTTGCTGGGTTATTGAGGTTCAGTCTTCTGCTCTCACAGGCAGCATGTAATACAAAGTCTTTCATAAATTGATTGTGCATCATCTTTAATTAGGTTTTTTGCCTCCACTATTCCAGTTGGAAGGCTATTGGAAATCTTGATTGCTCTAATGATCAGAAACCTTCTTCTAATTTCCAACCTAAATTTATTCACAGCCGGTTAATATCCATTTGTTCCTGTGCCAGTTTTGTCCTTAGCTAATTTAGGTTTTTCCGTATCTGGTGTTTATCTCACTGATGCATTTACATGCTGTGATTATGCTCCTGCTGAGCCGTCATTTTGCTCAATGAAATAAGCCAAAATCTTTTGGTCTCTTCTCATAAGATAAGCTTTTACTTCTCCTTGATCATCCTCCTCTGGACCTGTTTCCACGCCTCTCTTCTTAACCAGATCTGTACAAGATTTGCAGTTGAAAATTTGCTAGTGGCGTTGTGAACCGGCATTGATATTCTCCTGACTATTCTGGAAAAAAACTCTTCTAAAACTAGAAACATCTGTCTTTTTTTTTTTTTTCTGGATATATCACATTGATGGCTTATAGTCATCCTGTATGTCCACATCTTTCTTCTTAATAATTTCTAAATGATAGGTTGCAGCTTAGACATTTTTTTGTTATTGATGCTCAGCAGCATATTGTGCTGTCAAATTTAATTGTATTTATATTGTTGAAGTTCACACAGTTCCCTCTGCATAGTGACCTGAAGCTCATCAGTACTGACGATGTTTCCCAATACTGATGATGTTTCCCTGCACAGAGTAATCAACAAATGCAATCAACATTTTTCCTGTTTCTAGTACGTTCATGGATGAAACACCAGGCATCAGTTCCAAGAGTCATCCACAAACAGCTTCCCTGTTAAACTTTCCTCAGTCTGACAGTTCTTCCTTTAATGCTCTATTTTTCATTTCCCCATGAGTGAGTTTCTTGCTCTTTTTACAGATTTCCTACTTTTCCTTACTTTGGCAAGCTTCACTAATAATTTCTTTTGTGACACTGTAACAAAACCTTTTCAGTGATTGTATAGATGAAGTCAGTTACACCTCCTCTGCCTAAAAACCCAGTTATGATTACAGAAAATCCTGTCAAGTTAGCCTGACATTATCTTCTCTTGATAAATTCAAATAGCATTTTTTCCATTTTTATCTATACGTTTGTTTATTTTTCCCGTAATACCTGTCCCCTAAAACTTTGCAGGTTATGGATAGTCATGTGGGTAGCTGGGCTGTTAGTTGTCTCACCATTTTTCTCACCTTATATTAAATCTTGACGTATTTTCTATTGTCCTGTCGTATGACACCATTCATAACGAGACTATTAAATATTTGCTACCAAGTCTTCAATTTCATACACCGGTTCCATCAGCAGTTTGGGATAAAGATTACAGCGTGTACCTCTACGTGAGATTTTGCTTCATGCATTTCTAATAACTGTAGGATTCATACCCTTGTAACCATTTGGGGTTTGCACCATAAATTAGGTTATCCATAATACGAAGGCCACTTTGAGTCTGGTTTGCCCCCTCTTATCACGTAACTTGAAAACTTTGAGCAGTTGTTTTAGCTTACTTTCAAGATCTAATGAAGCTTTACTGGACACAACTTGTACTTTTTTCTCCTGCCTTTGAGGAGCACTTTATCTCGTGTTTCTATCTTAGTCTTAACATTTTAACAATTGAAAATATTAGTTCCAGAGCTTCTTAAAAAATTTCCCCCCATTTTCTTGGGTTCCTAATGCGACCAGCACCTTTGGTTTTGTCTTGCCTGGACAGCACACAATCTTTTATTGCGAGTGCTCCAGCGATAAGGGCACTTCTACAGTTTCCATGTAGCGTTCAGCTGTTTTCTGAGTCCAATTTCTTTGTTTTGTGGCAGGTCTATGCATCCCTTCCAGTTTTATAGACCTTGCCACATTGTGTAAGGTACACGGATTAAGTACAGTGGATACATTAACAGTGTTTTCTACCGTTCGGAACAATAACAGCACTTCCCTCCCTCCGTTTCCCTTCTTTTGCCTTATTTTTCTCTGTTGTGTGTCCTAATTTTCCTCTTTTCTTTTACCTAACATTGTATTCATTTTTCAAAGCCTTCTCAAAATTGCCATGATACTTGGAAGGAGCGTTAGATAACAAATAGCAAAAGATGAAAGATCTCATCTACATCTGAAGCCTGTAACTGGAAAATTATCTTCCTTGTTAAACTTCAGTGAATGACAGAAGAAATAACTTGTCTCTTGGATGAGACATATGTCAACCTACACTTATTATTTCGTTAACAATTTCTGTGATATTTCTGTCATGACTTCTATGACAATAGTAGCCAAGACCTCAGTGAACGCTGAGGCCACCCTTCTACTTTACATAAATAATATTAATCTCTTTTTCTGTATGAAATACCAGACGCTGACTTTTCTTCAGGCCTTGCTATTAAGGGATACTCCTTTGGATTTTAAAAAGCTCTGACAGATTACTATTGCATCAAAAAGTCTTGTTTTCTCTCAGTTTTACATAACACTCAAAAACACTCAAAAGTTTCTATTTGTTACAGTCTTTGCTTATCCCTTCATTACTTAAGTATGCTAATACTAAATTCTGTGAACTTACACTCGAATATTTAATGTTACTTACTGAGAAACAGATCTCTCTATTCCAGGGTAGGCTTAAACAGGCAAAAATCATCTCTTAATTAACTTTTAATGAACAGTGTGTAAGAGTTGCCAAACGTTTTTCTTGATACACATACCAGTTTAGAAAATGCTGAATTAGAAAATGCAGTTTGTAACAGCTTTTCTGCCCCTATTCTGGACATGCTGCATTCTCTACTTCACACTGTAACTTTGGAACCCGACCGGTGACATTAGGAAGACAGGGATTAATGTTTAAAAGGCTTGGAAGCTAATTATTCTTGTATTTACACCAGTGGAATTTTCAGCTACATTCAATCATGTAAAGATAGTTACAGCTGGATGTAACGTTGGTAAGGCAAATTTTAAAGGTTGTTTCTTCAGCTTTTGCAAACTAGTTTATAAAGCCAAATGATTGATCTAAGGGAAGAAAAACACGAAGAAAAATTTGACTGGTCCTAAAAGAAATGCGTGTCTAAACGATTCTCAATTTGTCATTTCTAAATGTCAGTGGGCAAGAGTATTTGAATTTCTTTGATGTAATTTGTAACAGAAAACAAAGTCTTCATGTAATCAAGAAAGATTATGTCTGAATTCACTGCCCATGTATGCTTTTGTTATTACACTGACAGATTCGAAATGCATAGCTATTATTTTGATTGTTAATTGAAGAATGCAGTCCAAAGACTTTTGTATTAATGGAACTTGTATTACATTCAACAGCCACATTAGGACATGAGGCATTTTAAGGAATTGAAATGAAATTAACAGCGGCAAGTAACCAGAAGACAGTAAACTGCTTTAAGACAAGCAAATGTGAGGCAGTAAAGTGCTTCCATACTTCACAGACAAAGTCACAAAGACTGAACTGTGGTTATTTTTCTCCAGAGATTGCCCAAATCGGTCAACATGTGAGAAAATACTGTTTGTGGATACTGGTCCACCCTACAAACACGTTAGAGTGGCTAGAGGCCAAAAGTCAGGTTGCTCTTTTAAAGCCAGCTACTTTCCTTTCTGTGGTGGTCTCCTATTGCCTCCTAGTCTAGATTTAGTTTGTGAGCAGGGAGCTCTGCTGGTAGGAAAGTCCTCGGCCATTGGTTTGCTTCTTTCTGCTCGTGGCAGTGAACTTCAGCGTGGAACATTTTTGCCTCGTGACCAAGGGCTGCTGAGAGATGAGCCCGACCCTGCGGTAGCATGCAGTGATGACCTGGGTGGGCTTGGCTGCCCTACTGCAGGCAGCGTGAATGAAGCTGCGATGCAAGTGGGGTACGAGGCCAAGCGTCTCGAGAAAGCCTTTGAACCTGGGGAAGGAGGAGAAATTTAATAAATAGGACAGAGGGAGAGAAGAAACACCGGCAAATCTGAGTGTCTTGATAGGCCATGGAGAAGTGGAGGAAGGAAACTTGGGGCTTACGTCCTTTATGCTTGATAGAAGTTTAATCAAAAATGTTTGAGAGGAACTGGAGTAATGCTGAGACATGACAAATGGTGCAAAGGTCAGAAAAAAATCACATTCGGGGGCTAATGTTAAACTTTGGGTTGTGTTTTCCACTCATGGGGACAGGTAATCTGATGAGATGTTTTTCCATTCAGCATAATAAGTTTCAATTACTTTATGTTTTAGAATTTATTTATATGCAAATAAGCCCCTGGAAGTGAAACTCATGTACCAATGACTCCAAACTGCAAAAGCCTCAGAAGAAAGCAATGAAATATTATACTGGTTATAATAAAAGTAACCTGGTAGAAGAATTTGCTGAATGTGGTCTTAAGGATCCTTAGGCATTTCGTTAGTAATGTTACTGGACAATGATGGAAATGCATCACTACAGAAAGTCACCTCCTAGTTTACATGTCATGCCACCTAATTTGAAGACAACTACTTCTCTCAGCTTTGCAGTATCAGCTCTTTCTGAAATAGACTGTGCAAACTTGCATTCTGTGATACAAACAAGTAGTAGATACTTGCTGTGCTGGATATGTAAGGAAAAAAGGCTGCTCAGATTCATTCAAAGTACTATTCCAGTATTTTTACCATTTTCATTTCTAACTATTGCAAAAAAGGGTAGCAAATTAAACTAGATGGATGGTTTGAAACAGAGCTGGTTTAGACATCAACCTCCTTTTTAAATTTAGTTTCTGGAGGATCAGCTTGCTTTGAAGCAAGTTTATTATAAATTAGGAATTATTTCCTACAGATGAATGCTTATGAGACTGATTTCCGAAAGAGAACTCTAAATTTCTATATGCAGTTACCTTTCTCATCCTTTCGTGCACCTTGTCCTACCTGGATATTTCATCCTGATCTAGTTTGTGGACTTCTTCCCTTGCTGGACTTTTGGCCACCTCCTTTATACAGCAGTTTCATCTACATTATTCCATTTGGAGACTGCTAGCTTGCCTTTTTCTCTCTCCGATATATTGAGAGGGCCCTGATATAAACTAAGTAGTTTTAAAACATGCCTAAGCCTAAAATGTCAAACAAGTATAAGCTAAGTAGTCAAAGTAAACGCTCTCTTTCTGTAGGTCTTCACACAATTGTGCTATTGATCATCAGTCCTTGGTTTTAGTGGTTGGTCAAGTGCATTTTATAATATTTGAAAACATAATTTAAAAGAAAAATAGTAACTGCTACTCAAGCTGAGCATACATGCTGGGTCATCAGAGTAGACAACGTAGGTGGGACAAAAGGGATGCATGGAAAGGAGATTGGGCTTGCTGAAGCTACATGGTAAAGCTAGAGGTAAAAATCCAGGTTTCTAGATGTGTAAAGAACCAAGGACTGCATCATGCTGGCATACATTGTAGGAGAAGTGGTTGATTTTTTTAAAAATGCAGCACAATTTCTTCAGTAAACAGCACCTTTTTTTTTGTGAAAGCTATCTACTGGGCTTAGACTAACGTATTTACAGAAAGAAATGGCAGTGCTAGGGACTGTTGTTTTTCTGTGTTTTGAATGGATTTAATTCCGGAATAGAGGGAGGGATCCTTGTTTAGTTAGTAAGAGTTCCTCTTCATTTGCATCCAGCAAAAATACACGGTGTGCCAAGAGTTCCTGAGCCTTTGCAAGATTTTTCTATTCTTGTAAAACCACCTAAAAGCTTCAAGGAATGCTTCTCTATACCGGCATTGCAAATACTCACAATTTGTACCGTTTCAGTACGCGTCTTAGCCAAAAGCAGTACATCACCTACTTCCTTTGAATGAACTTTGTTCAATGAAAGCGAGCTCATTATTTTTAGCTTTTTTTCATTTATAAGCAGCTCATAAACTGCTGTTCAAGACTTGCAAAGCTGCTAGTGAATAACAGGAAAATATCAAGACAAAATGGAAAACGAACCACCACAAACACTGCCCTAAGTATTGTGAGTACTTTTAGAAAAGGCTTGTAATAATAAAAAATTATCAGTTTATCGTAATGGAATTTCAGCTAGGCTAGGAGTTATGATTCATCAACGTCACTGGGTATCAGTTTGCGTTCCAGCTATGCGCTTGGATTTTTGGAATTTTGCAGCTTAAAGTTAAGTTTATATCAAATCCTAGCAGCTGATCAAAGGTTCAGTTTAGCACTGAAGGCAATTTCATGTTGTGTGTATTCTTTGTGGGCTGTTTTATTCATGTGCAAAATGCATAGCTGGGATGTTGCTTTTTGAAAATTCATAATTGATTATTAGTTTGAGCTTTATTTTAGGTGGCAGGGTAACCGATGCTATTGCGGTATTTCTGTGAGGTTGCAAAATAAGCAAAGACAGGACTTGCATCTGCAGCTAATCCTGAGAGTTCTGCTTCCCTTCTCCCTGTGAGTTAGCTGTGTCTTAAGTGTTGGGAAACCAGTGCAAAAATGTTTTTTATAATTCCTAAAATATTTAGCAACCCTTTTCAGGCCCGGTAAAACATGTGAAGCCCGTGAGGTTGAATTTTCATGAGTACGTAGTTATTTTTCTGCGGACCTGCTATGATCATGTAGATACGTGTTTGACGACTGAAATCTTAAATGAAATGTGAATGATTAATACAGATCATTTTGTGTAAATATGAAATGTCAATGGTAGAATGTTAAATATCTTTAATAATACTGAACACAGCACAACAATTAAGGGCATGAAGTTGATTGCCTATGCAATTAAGTTTAGGAGACTATCTGATCTGGCACTTGGCCAAGGCATCGTGACTAAGAAGCCTGTTCTTGAGAAAAAGTGTCAGAGGATCTCCGATAGCCACATGTGGTCAAGATTTCTGCTTTCTCTAAATTAAGCCATCTCAAAACACTGCCGTACATAAAATCGCACGCCAACATTTGGCAAAGCACTTCTTCTGTTCAAGCACTTGTGCTGGAGACAGCAGACTATATACAGCATCGAGGCAAACAGTTTTGAAAGCATTTCTTTTGAATTTCCTAGGATGCCAAATGCTGCTGAAAATCCCGTTCTATGACTGTAATTTACTCTCCATCTATTTATCGAAGTCTCATAAAAGTCAACAGGAGGGACTGGTACCAGGTATATAACACACTGTAAAAACTTTTAAGCATCTTATTGTTGGTTGCTAAAATGATAGGCATTTTAGAACAGCAACTGTGGGATGAACTCAGCTTCTGTTCTGCTTCCATCTGGCCTGCTACTGTTTCCTCTAAGAAGATGGAAAACAGCACACATTGGGTTGCACACATTGTCCTAAGAGAGAAATCCTCTTACGCTCGTACGGTTGAGCATTTAGACTCGGTTCTTTTCCTATATCTGTACAGTCCCAGGGTGTGCTCTTGTCCCCACCAGGCTTGTCCTAAGTTTACTGAATTACACAGGACTTCTTACGTAACTGAAGCTGCGTGTTTGTAGGCAGGTAGTCTGTGCATCTCACCTGAAGTTCTCTTCCTCATGCAAAAGCTCCACCTTAAAGGTTTCAGGAGGCAGCTCCGTGCCTTAGAACCAGTCCCTGTTTTGTTTTGGACCGTCACTGTGTAAATGGACCAGGCTGGTAAATACAGTTAAATCAAATGCTTATGGTTGTTGTGATAGGGAAATAGCTTTGAAAGAGCTCCCGTGGCTCTGTACTTCCCTGCGCCTGATTTCGGTTCATGGTGCCGGCTCTGGGGAAGGGAAAGGCTCTTGCCTTTCACTGGGTGTTTTATGTGGAAGTGTGCAGTGCGCCAGTAACACAAATGCTAGTGCTACAAAGGTACCTCTTAAGGTAAAGACAGTGATTGAACCAGTAACATCCCTTCTTTTTTTAGATGTTGTTTTATTTTTTTTACTGCCTTTGGAGTTACAGCTTAGGACCTCTCTAGTATTTCCGTGTTGGGAGGATTCATTTATAAAACAGTAAGAAGGCAAGCTAAACCTAGGTCTTTGGAATAAACTAAGTGATTTTTCTGGGATTCAGAAAAAGTGAAACCGAATCTGGATTATAAAGTAGAAATCAAGAGATATACGTATTATGGCCTAATGTAGTAAAGTACTTTAGGTGATGGCTGGACTTCAGCGGTGCTTAAATACAAAGTGTATTTCATCTACACTTTGCAGACTTGACTGAGCTTAGTCAGAAATTCCTGGCCGAAGCCGACAACGCTGGATGCCTGGTGAAGACAAGTAAATCCTCAGCCTCGGTCATTACACTCGCTACGTGGTTAGAGTTGCTAATGTTCTCACCTTTCAGAAGTCTTCCACGAATTAGCTGAGTTACAGCAGGTTATTAGTAAAACAATTAGGCTCTCTAAACATCTTCTGAAGTACAGAGCTATTCTGCAGGTTTTACTTTTACATCTGAGAACAAAACACTAGGAAAAAGGGAAATGCCGACCGGCACTCTGAATCTGATCCCACCTTGGATCACACTCACTTTTGCCTTAAAGAGTGTCGGATCAGGCAGCGGATATCAGCACATCATTTTGCATTTGGAAATATAAAGTCAGATGTCGAAGTACCCAAGCAGGGTCCAGCTAAACACCGGACCAGCTTCACTTGAAGTGGAAGCTCTGTGAGTGCTCAGTGTCTTTACAAACGAGACTGGTTTTGTTTAGGCGTCCAGGTCGTCGCTTGTGTGCCTGACTTTACTCCACCCCACTTTGGATGGTTTTATAGTTCGCCTTATTTTAGATTGGCAGGTAGTTTTCCTTAAGTTAGTAGAAGTCTTGGTGATATTAAGAAAGGACCCGTGATGCTTAGGATGTGCCTATGTTTTTGGTAGCATGTGGTTTGATGCTGTACTTGTACAGAACTTTGCTAGTTTGTGTTCCAGCGTGCTTTAATCAACATTAGAGTAGATAATTTCATTGCAAATAAATTAGCTCTTTGTTGTGTTTGTCTGACTCACTTAATGGCTCTAATGAAGGATATAGTAAACATGAAAATCTCTTCTACTGCTTCACTTTTCTAGGTGTTGTGCGAAGAACGTTAATGCTTCCCGTTAGGACAGAAATATATTTAAAAGCTTGGTTGATGTACTCGGGTGGGTTTTTATTTTTAATAATGACAAGCGTACTCATGATGAATAGTATTTTGAATCCAGCGAACTTTAAGAGAATTTGGTTAGAATTTGTTTACGCTTGGGATGGAAAACGAAAATTATTTTGAAAGAAAAAATTGTAATGGACATCAGTCACAACATACTTGTATGTTTTGACCTGATTTTTCTATTGCAAATTTGATTTCAACCTTTTAATGACTCAGAAAATTTACAATGCTGCCAGACACCTCAGTATTCCATTACATTTCCTTTTAAGAAGTGTTGTACATTTGTTGAAACCTTGCAATACATTACTCATAGCAAAGAACTTCTGCTTTCTCAAGGGTATAAATACCTATTTGCCAATGTCCAATCTGGTATCGCTAGCTATAGAATTTTTTGTTTGCACTAAACAACGCATACTTTAACCTTACTAGCACAAATAAACAGTAATCGCTATACTCCTTCCGGGGGTTACATTTCTCATTAAAACCTGTTTGCTTTCCCATCACAAGCAATATTACCACACGTCATTTGTCATTGTTGAGATCAGATCACACAAACACGAAAGAGGAGCTGCTATCCTTCAGTTCTGGAAAGCAGAGAGTGCTGAATCAGAGTCCTCGCTTTAACTCTCGGCTGTTGTACACAACCTGTGCTTGACATTGACTGAAGTTTAACGTCGCTGCTGCCCGCTCGGCAGGTTTTTAAAGGCTGTGCAGAATCACAGCGTTAAGTCAGCTTACACTTACTAAAACGGTGGTTTCTCTGTAAACAGGCTTAGCACTAACAACACTACGTGCACGGCTGGTGCCTCTGTACGTGAGAAAAGCATCTGATCCTTCCTGGCAGCGAACACAAAGCCAGACTAGGTCCAAAAGCAAAGAAATTCATTTGGGAGGTCAGTGCAAGCCTTTACTTCACTTTGGCACTTCCTCTTCCTTCCAAACAGACTTGGCTTTCCAAGGAAGAGCCGTGTGAAGGAGAGCAGGAGTCAAGGTTAAAGTCACCACGTCTGAGGCACTAGTATGTTTTTATCAGGGAGAGGCGTTTTCTGCTACAGCGCTTCCGATCAATAGGATCATGAGACAAGATTCCTGCCTAAAATGTGGAAGTCACTTAGACATGTGTTTGCATTCATTCTACAAAGTCATTCTGGGGCTTAGCAAAAAAACAATCCTCATCCCGCGCCGGGAGGGAAGAATAGGAATCCATCCCCTTTCAGCACAACACCCTGTGCAAACCCCCACGGCTTTACTCTGGCACGAAATCTTTGCAGATTTTTGCAAAGCAAGTGCTCTGTCTTTTCGCTTATTGTTTGCCCTTCACTTGACATACAGGAAGAGATGCATCAGCAGGATGACAGGAGACGTGTGTCACTGAAAGCATGCCACGACCATTGTTTGCCCTGAAACGCTCCCTTGAATCTGTTTGAGCAAGCAGGCACCAAAACCCAATAAATAGACACAAAACTTCCCCTAGTTTCCGGAGTTGGCAGAACCCCTTCTCCAGCCTCCCCCTCGAGCAGAGCTCGCCCCGGGCAAGCAGGTCCCTTCAGCCCCGGCCCTCCTGCCACCAGCTCACTTGTTGCACGGTGCCAAGGTGGCATCTCCCCTCTGCTCAACCCCCGGGAACTTCGCCGAGCCGCGTTTCGGGGGTGCCCGCTCCGAAGGGCTTCTCCTCCTCCTCCTCCTCCTCCTCAGCCTCTTACCTGCATGTGTCCCTGGTACATTCTGCTGTGCCGGCTGCGGGTGCCCCTCGGGCCGGCAGGGATGGGGGCACCAGAAAAAAAAAATAAATAGAAAAAGAAAGAAAGAAAAAAAAGCCTATAACTGAGCGAGCTATATATATAGATAGATAGATATAATTCTTTTTTTTTTTTTTTGGCAAAAAAATTCACTTTGTCCCGGAAAGCCCCTTTCCAGCCGGTGGCGAAGGCAGCGCCCCGGGGCTGCCGCCCTCCGCTCCCCCCGGCGCTCCCTGCGCTGCGGCGAGCCCCGGAGCTGTCCGTGCCCCGGAGCTGTCCGTGCCCGGGGTTCTGGGGGGGGACACGGGGACGGACCGGCCGGAGCCAAGCGGGGAGCGGAGCGGGGCCGCCCGCTGCCGGGCCTCGTCCCGCTGCCGGCCCCGCGGCCCTCCCCCGCCTCCCGCAGCCAGCCCCGGCCTCCTTCCCTCGTTCCCTCCCTCCTCCTTTCTCTCCTCCCTCCTTCCCTCCCTTTTTCCCTCCCTCCCTCCCTCCCTCCGTCGGTCCGCAGAGGGAGCGCTCGGCATCCGGGGAACGCGCGGAGCCCCGCGGACACCGGGCTTGGGGTCCCCGGGGCTGCCCCGCTGCTGGCGGCTGCCTCCGCGGAGGCTAAAAAACCAGCGCCGGCGAGAAAGTACAGCTATAAATAGCATCGCGGCAAAATAAAATAAAAAAACCCAAACCCGCCAAGCTGGAGGTAAAACTCAGGTGTTGCACTGGGAGCCCCCCATCCCCGGTTTTGGCTGTGGTGGAGGAAGGGGCACCGGTGCAGGATGCCCCCCGCTCTCGCTTGCTGCCGCAGCCGCTGCCCGCGGCGCTGGAAAAGTTTGGTGATTCAGAATGCCGGCGATGGACAGGCTGCGGTGGGGATTAAGCGGGATTTTAGTCCTTCAGGCCAGGCCTGACCCCCTGCTCGGAGTGCGAAGAGTGATGGAGAAGGGGGGGGATTCTGCTGCGATTCGCAGAAGGTGTCAGGAGACCCGTTCTAGCTTGGGTCATGTTGCTCGGTGATGCTTTTTCAACGCTTAGGAAAGATGGGAGAGGATAGACCAGAGAGCAGCCCCATGGAAAAGGATTTGGGGGTGCTGGTGGGTGGAAAACTGGGCGTGAGCCACCAATGTGCAATCACAGCCCAGAAAGTCAGTCACATCCTGGGCTGCATCAAAAGAAGTGTGGCCAGCAGATGGAGAGAGGTGGTTCTGCCCCTCTGCTCTGCCCTGGGGAGACCTCACCGGGAGTATTGCGGCCAGTTCTGGAGCCCCCAGCACAAGAAAGATGTGGACTTATTGGAGTGTGTCCAGAGAAGAGCCACCAAAATGATCAGGGGAATGGAGCATCTCTCTATGAAGACAGGCTGAGGGAGTTGGGGCTGGTCAGCCTGGAGAAGAGAAGGCTCCGGGGGGGACCTTATAGTGACCTTCTAGTATGTGAAGAGGGCCTACAGGAAGGCAGGGGAAGGTCTATTCACAAGGGTTTGTAGTGATGGGACAAGGAGTGATGGTTTTAAGCTAGGAAAGGATAGATTTAGGCTGGATATTAGAAAAAAGTTCTTTAAGACGAGGGTGACAGCTCACTGGAATGGGCTGCCCAGAGAGGTGGTGGAGGCCCCATCCCTGGAGTCTTTCAAGGTCAGGCTTGTTGAGGCTCTGAGCAACCTGACCTAGGTAGACATGCCCTTACTTGTGTAGGGAGGTTGGACCAGATGACCTCTAGAGGTCCCTTCCAGCCTACAACATTCTATAATTCTATACTGTCATATAGAAAAAAAGTCTTGTAATAGCCTGTACGTGCAAAATCTTGACCTTGTAAACCAACCCAACAGGCCTGGTGAAATCCTGCAAGTGACACCTGCATCCTCGTGGATCCAGCTTCTTTTGCTCCCCACCACCTCAAATCTTCAACTTCTCATCTGCTAAAAAGAGCAGCTGTTGCAATTTCATTGCAAATTCCTGTCCCACCCAACGCATCTATATTCAGTAGCACAGAAAACATCCAGCGCCTGGAATTTGCTAGAGTGTATAATTTCTTGGCTCCAAGCTCTTGAGTCTTGATATCAAGCTGCACAAAACTTTACGATGCTGTTGATTGGCCAGAGCGATCCAACCTTAAAGCGCATTCCAGTACTAGAGCAATGCAAAACAGGTTTCTTCTCCTTGAAACCAGCACATTTGTATCCTCACAGTTCTCATTTCAGCTGACTAAATACGCCTTTGTGAAGTGCTCCCGTTCAGCTGGAAAAATGGGGTTTTGCAGAACACGGGTGGGTAAAGGCGGCAGTGATGGCACTAAGCAAAATCTAGCCAATTATTCTTTTTCACTTAAGCTTGAGGGTTTTATGTTTTAGATAGCACAAGCGACAGTTCTCTTACATCCGATAAATAGGTATCCAGCTCGTTGAGATTTTTCAGAGCAGCTGAGGAGTTTAGCCATGCGTTGGCGATGAAAGGAAATAAGGAATGAATATTTTTTCATTGAAATCCCTTAAGCTTCTTTGAAAAACCTCAATTAAGAGCTGATGAGCTTAAAAGGCTTCTTTGGGATTGTCCACGCGTGTTAGACATCTCTTACTGCGAAGCTTCGCTGTGCAGTACAAAAGGTGATGCCACTTACATAGGTGAAAATACCAAACAGAAATTATTGTGGTTTCGCTTAAAATACGGTGTACAGATTTTTCAGATCTGCATATTTGCCCGCCTTTGTGCTCAATTTAGAAGAAAGTTTAGGTCTAGATGGAAGAAAAAAGTAGGTCCCATTTCAGCTTGGAGCTCTGGTGTCTTTGCTGTTGGTTCCACAAAAATGTATGAGGTTTCTAGTACTCTTGGAGGCGCGCTTTTTCACTCTGGCTACAGCAGATCCAGACCCTCCTTGCCTGGGTTGGTGTGCCAGTTTTCCAAAGCACCTGAATATTTTGTCAGGCATGTGAAAACGTCTTTGTTGTGGTTTTAAGGACAGTGCACTTTTGTTTTTCTCAGGTGGGAAGCTAGAGTAAATTCATCGACGCCAGTACGCAGCAGTATCTGTTTCTTCTAAATCTGAGTATATGTGTAATATTTTAAATTTTTCCTACAAGGCACGAAGAAGTGCGCTTGTAAGCGGAAGAACTGTTAGTTCAGAAATGATTATTCACGCCACAGTATTTGTGGGTAAGGGACGGACACTAGGAGAATTTGGCGAGCTCCAAATGCTAGAGGTGAGGTTTCATAGTATGCTGTGTGTTGGAAAAGGCATTTTTCTTACTGCATCGGAAGCAGACATGTTCATTTGACAATGTCTTGGTGCGGCAGCACGCTGATGTCACATTTTAGCAGATCCAGTAAAGCGGGTAGGCCCAGCTTTTACCTTTTTTCCTTAGCTAAATCAGCCCCGACCGGTAAGAAGGCTGGCAAAGGAGCTGGAGCTGCGGAGAGGAGGGAGACGTACGCAGAGAGAGAAGGATGGTAGCGGAGCTGTTCTTTAATTATCTTTTTGTGCAAGCCACACTCATACACACACGGCGCTGCCACAAGTGCAAACTCTGCCTTTGCTCCAGCTCTTCGCTAGAAGAAGCTTTAGCGAGATTGTTTCTCCTTGTTCTAACCTGGAATCTGCGCACTATATGTTTTGCTCATAGGACAATCTCCAAAGCGCGATGGTGGGTGCGACAGAGTGCGTTACTGTGTAATTCTGTAACGGAAATGTAAGGGCAAGTTCTTTACTGCCTAGAAGAAGGTGAGGGCCAGGACCCGAGCTCTTTGTGACCATGCCCTAGTTCTGAATGTGAAGGGCTATTTTGTCACAGGGCGTGTTTAATCGCGCAAGGTTCACTCGCCTAAAGTGCCTTAAAATCTTTTTTTTGTTGTTGTTGTAGTCCCTTTTGGTGTGGTTGTGTATTTGACCCAGTGATGTCTGTGCGCCATGAGCTCTGTAAGCTTTGTTGTTTGTTATGGCAAAAAATAGGGAAAAAAAGTCACGGTAGAAAATATGAAAGTCATAATGTTTGTTAAGAAAAAGGAGAGTCACCATATGGCTCAACAGATTTTAATTAATATTAAATTGCCAGGGGAAATTTTGAAAAAAAGTCAAGTGAAAATCCTTTATTTTACAAATAAATGCTCAGAATTTGTTTTCAAATACATTTCCAGAGCAATTAGGACTACTGGGAAACCTAGAGATGGGAGTGCAGGGGCTTTTTCAGAAATACAAAGTGCACAGGGTGGTTTGGAGAATCTGGCAGCTACCGAGTTACCGTCCAAAACCTGGCATTTAACTCCCACTGGGAGATGGGAGATATTTCCTTCCTTTAGACCTTACGGATATTTATGTCATCCTGAAAATGTAACAAATAGTTTAAAATCACTGGCTCTGCACAAGACGACAGACACACTTTGGGCAACCCGGTCTAGTGGGAGGTGTCTCTGCCCATGGCAGGGGAGTTGGAGCTACATGATGTTTAAGGTCCCTTCCAACCAAAACCGTTCTAGGATTCTATGACACATACAGAAGGTAGTTAACAACAGTTTCCATAGTATTCTTCTTTAACCAAGTGATTGGAATGGCAAAGTCTGTAGTTTCCATGCCAAGAAACCACATGGCAAGGGCAAGTTGTGTTTTTTCTTGAGGAAATCATGCAATGCTAAACAGACCTGCACCTTCTGAGTCAGACAAGCGAATATATACTGAGTGTGAACCACGTAGATGGGTGCTTTGCCTTAGTAGGGATGCTTTTCTGAAGGTGGGCAGCAGGAAACTTGAAGGAAGTTGAGTTTCCATAGCGGTATGTTGTGCGCAACACGGTGTTCAATGGAGGAGCTTTAAAAGCAAACGGAGGGTGATGATTAGTGGCATCAGAGGCAGCCTTTGCCATGATGTGCTGTAGTCCTGCAGCTTCAGAAGCAAGACTTGGAAGGAGCGCTTTGGAGAACTCAGAGCTCTGCGTGTGAGGATCCGTCGCTCTACTGTGCTTCTCAGATCTCTCTGATCTCTTGGTGTTGCTCGTGTACGACAACAGATTGTGTTGCCAGCATCCAACGGTAGCATATGTTTGGTCATAAAGACACAGATTTGCTGCTTTGTTCAATAGTAGATGAAGGTTCTGGTGCATATACCTTATATAAAACATCAGTCTATTAGCTCGTGTAACCATGGAGATAATAAGTAATTTGCATACACGGAAACTCTGGGTTCATTTAGGCCTAATGCCTGCATTTTATTAAGAACTAGACCTTTACAAACATTAATAGTAATAAATATTTTCACGAATAATATTTTCTGGTAACTGAAAATAATTGGCTTAATTTGTGAAAACATGGAGCTAATCAAAAATTAACTACGGAAAATAACCTAGCTTATCCTTAGAATCAAGCGAGGTGCAAAAACTGGAAATTAAATTCTGTTGTTAATGTATTAATAGTCTTAAGTCTTATCAATAACATAGAATTAAGGATTTTCTTCGTGCATATTACATGCACTATTTGTTTACACGTCCCCCTGTATGGCATCGCTACACCATGATGTTGTTGAGTCATCTTTACTTCATGACCTACTGTTACCTTTGGAGATACTCCTGAATTATTTAACTAACCACTGTGGTTTCTTGTGGTTGATTAGTCCTACCTAACTAGAATTTTGCCACTCTACTGACTGACTTGTATCCTACTTATTCAGAACCATGTCTCCACTTCATCTAGATGCTTTTAAATTCAGATCACATCCTTGTCTTGTTTTCGCCAGCTTCTCCATCTTCGTGTTGCCTGCAAATTTAACAAATATGCTTTCAATTCCTTTAGCCAAATCATTAATCAAAATACTGAATTATACACTGCTCTCTGGAATGCCGCTTGGGAAAACCTTCTATTTTGACATCAATAATTGTTTTCCATGTAGAGTTAAGCAGTCATCTAACAGTGACTTTTCTAGACCGTGTTTCCCCCAGCTGTTTATGACAAAGGTCTTATTAAAAATATCTAGTATTTTTTTGCCCGTCTATAACTCCTGTTACCCTGTTGTCTATATTGCTGGTTGCTCACACCCTCCCTGTCTTCTAGAAATGTAAATGTTTGATTAATTGTTCCAGTATTTCTGCTGTAATTATAGAAGTAAGCTTTCTGGCCTTTCTTCCCCCTATTTTTAATGCTAAGCACTATATTTGTACCCTACAAGTTCTAGTCAGTGCTTCTGAGATGGCTTCAATCCGTGCTTAGAGTATGTGAGGGTGAACTTGATCAGGTGTAACTATTAACGATGCAAGCTAGAGCACAGCAAGTTCCACCTTAACATGAGGAGGAACTTCTTGCCTGGGAGGGTTCCAGAGCCCTGGAACGGGCTCCCCAGCGAGGTTGTGGAGGCTCCTTCTCTGGAGACTTTCAAGACCCGTCTGGATGCGTTCCTGTGTGACCTGCCCTGGATTCCATGGTCCTGCTTGGCAGGGGGGTTGGACACGATGATCTCCAGAGGTCCCTTCCAACCCCTCCATTCTATGATTCTAAACCCCCCAGCAAGGCATCCGCTCTCACCTCGGTGTTTGTGTAGTAGGTGTTCCACGAGGAGCGGAGCGACTCCTGCCCGCCGATGTCCCACATCAGGAAGCGCGTGTTGTTCACCACTATCTCCTCCACGTTGCTCCCGATGGTGGGGGAGGTGTGCACCACTTCATTCATGGAGCTGCAGTGGGAAGAGAGCGGCAGGGTGAGGAACGGCACAAACCGGCGAGTCTCCTGCAGCACCGACTGTCTCGGCGCTCCAACGTGACCTACTTCTACAAAACCTAAACGCGGTGCTTATTTCGAGGTAAAAACCTTACGGGGGGAATTTTAGCGAGCGCTCCTCATGCAGCAAATAGAGACAAGGTTTGACGGTGGGGGGTGAGTGAAAATAACAATAAATAAAAAAATAGCAATAAGAAAGGGCTCAGGGAACTACGTAATAATCAAATCATGAAGCTGAGAGAGCATCCATGAACAAAATGATACTATAATATAATTAAATCACAAAGCTGAGATACTCCTTGCTTCCAAAGCTGTTTTAAGCAGTCAGCTTCTCTTTTTCCAGCCTGATTTGGGCACGCACTGGAGAGAGCAGTTGTTTTGCTTCAAGAATGTGGTTGAGCCACAAGATTTCCAATGTTGCAGAAAAACAACAACTCCTCATCCAGCTCCACCAAACATACATTTTACTCTCTTTCCTGTGCGGGCTGCTAAGAACACAATTTCCTCACTACTCAGTTACCTCATGTCCAAACTTCCTTCTCTCCCCCCTTCAGCACAGCCCAATAATGCTACTTTTTGGAGACAAATGCAGACATTAAATACTTCAAATATATTTTTTTCAGAGGTACCACATGCAGCTTTGTCACTAAAGAGCATCGGTTTCACATCAATACTCTGGATACTCCTAAAGTCCAAATTATTTAAATTCCACTCCATGGGATAGGGGAAAAAAAAAAGTAGCTTCAAGGAAAATGTTAATATTCAAAGAACTTAATTATTTTTTCTTCAGATAAGGCTGATCTATTTTTTTTCACTTTATATGAACATTTTTTGAAGCTTTAGCAGAGCTTTTCGTTACAGTGACAGCAATTTGAGACTTGTAACAGTGCTGGAATATTTCTGGGATACAGAGAATTGAGGAGATAAAGGGATGGGCCCATGTTCTGAAAAGAAATCCCAGTGTCATCACAGCACTGAAGAAGAAACCTTCTCACCACACACATTTGAAGGCAACTATATAAGGGAAAGAGAAGGGGTAGAAGAACGAACCATGAAATCAAATGAAGAGCAACAATGAGAGAAGAAGATGCCTGTGGCTGATTTCATATTTAAAAGACACGTTGTAGCAGAGTTCTGTTAATGCCTGGAAGGGACACACCGTGAATCCCCTCTCCCTGAGGGAACCCGCAGCCTTCCACGTGCGAGCTGGCGGCACCTCGCAGAGTGCGGAAGGACAGGTGGGCTCGTCCTCCTCGCTGGAACAAGGGGAGCACGAAGCCCGACACCTGAGCACAGACTCTTACTGCTATCCGAGGGGAGGGAGGAGATCCAAGGGTAAGGGTGGAAAGAAATAAGCCATCTGAGGAGCAGCCGCGATCTGTTCGAAGAACCACCACTCCAACGTCTGTGGTGACCCGCCACGACATCCAAGCACCAGCCAGCGCACTAACCAACGCAAGCTGTCCTGCTAGTTACCTCTGCCTGTCTCTCACAGAATGGTTTGGGTTGGAAGGGACCTTAAAGATCACCTAGTTCCAACCTAGACCAGGTTCTCATCCAACCTGGCCTTGAACACCTCCAGGGATGGAGCATCCACAACTTCCCTGGGCACCCTGGGCCATGTCTCACCACCCTCAGAGTGAAGAACTTCTTCCTTACACCTAATAAACATCTTCATTCGTGCTCAGAACGCTTTCTTCATCTGCTGTGAAGAAACGGTAAGAGAAAAGAAACAAGGCGCGTGCACAGATGGCGGCAGGGTTTAAGGAGGAGCTGAGCAGGAGGAAGAGTGGACAGTCCTCGCACAGAGCTCTGCCAAAGCGGCAGCCAGGGGAAGGGGAATACCAGCAGAGAGAAGGGGAAGTCCTGTGGAGCTAAAAGAGGCATAAAGGAAAAGGAGGCATGTAGAGATCCACTGTACAAAAGGGAAAGGAAAACACCGAGACTGCAGAAGTAAGAAGATGAGAAGAATCACGAGACGTTTGTGAAGGAAGTGGAGAAGGCACAGGCAGCACTAAAACGCACCAAGGATGGCCCTCGGCTGCAGTGGTTACTAGTCTCACAAACATTCCTCAGTCAATGTATGCTTTTAAAAATTTCTCACTCCTGATGTAAATAACGATGACCAGCCTCATCGTTCTCTGTCTCTGCAGAGTGTGCCAGGGCGTAAGTGGCTGGAAACGCTGCACGAGCTCCACGTTTCAGAAAGGCAAGAGCAGAGCGTAGTGTGACAAAAACCACACGTTGTAAGAAAATATATTTCAAGTGTAGGATGGGACCCGTGTGGCCACATCACTTAACAGGAATTACTTCTGATGCTGGCTCAGGAACACTTCCTAACCGCAGGCTCCTCCGCGTGAGAAATCCCAAACCTGTTTCTGTTACAAACAGACCTTGAGTCGCCTGTCCTGCCGAGAAGCTTCTGAGCATGGACACATTTATACGCTTTTATCAAAACACAGTCGAGGACCAGAGATATGAAGCTCACACGAGTTTCATGTAAACCAGCAGCAAGGTTAATGCAAGACAAACACAAGCCAACGCTGGAGGCTCAAGCAAAGCCCAGGCCAGGCAGCGTGGGCTGCCATCTCCTCAGTCCTCAGCCTTCCTCCTCCAGCCTCTACTACTCGTGACATGAAAAAGGACCTCCTGGGACACAGGACATGAGCCGCGGCAGGGAGGGCTCAGGCTCTGCTTTGCTACTCACCCAGCAGTTTGTGTGGTATTTACATGCTGCACGGATTGGTTCAGCAGCACTGTCCTGGGGCTAAACCTCAATTTAATCATATTTTATAGAGCTGGCAAACAGCCCACGTGGTGACATCAAAAGCACTTCTGAGAAAGTGATAATAAAACCCTAGAGTGGTTTGGGTTGGAAGAGAACTTAAGGATCATCCAGTTCCAAACCCCTTCCATGGGCAGGGACAGCCCCTGATAAATAAAAGCTTGATAAATAAAAGCTCCGAACAAGACCTTATTCATCTACCAGGCAAAGCAGAGACCTTTCCACACGCTAAACACGCTTTGACCCACTGCCACCTCTTCTGTCCCGTCACCTCCAGCAGAACGTTCTCAAAGCAAAAACTATCAAGGAAAGCAGCAACCACAAGTCAGAGCAACACACACAACGCGCACCTCGAAGCGCACGAAGCGTCACCCGCAGGCCATACTTACAATTGATAAAGAATGGTCGTTTTTCCTGCATTGTCCAGACCAACAATGATTACTTTGTGCTCTGAAATAAAACACAGCACTAGTAAGTCACAGAGTTAACTTTGCTCTCACGAGAACAGCTGCGTTAGGAAACAAGGTTATTGTTGCTTTTTTAGACTGATTTCCTAAGTAAACACCGTCGAACCTCAGGGGCCACCCTGAGAAGTTTGTGTGCCTGCGGAGGTGCACAAGCCCGGCGCTGCTCTGCAGAGGTAAGCCACCATCAATTTTTCCCCACCTGCACATCTGTGCGAACAATTTCTGAGGGATTACATGCGGATTTCTTCCAAGCTCACACTGGAATCCTTTCCCAAGCTTCAACGTGGTTTTGAAGACTGTAACAGACCGTGCTCCCTATTCCCCCAACTACAACAGCTCTCTGGAACTCGTGTTAAATTTCCAAGGCCGTACTTTTACTGCAGCCTGTGACATCTTTGCAAAGGGTTGTTAAACCCCCAGCGAGGCCAGCGCGTTGCGGGCAGGGCGATCTGCCTGTCGCCCTCAGTGGCCTCTTCTCCTTGTAGCAGGTTTGGGACCCGGAGAACAGATTTGCCCAGGAAAATTCTGCAGCGCGTGCGCGCTCACCCGATTTAGTTTTGGGTGAACCAACAAGTTACTCTGACACAGACCTGAACATATTTTGGAGCTCGATGTCAAAATCGATTATTATTTCTATGGAGCACCTTCCCTCCTAGACATCACCAAACTGAAGGTGAATTCTACAGCCGAGCACATTGTGATTCATGATTCACAGGAGGAGCGAGTTGCCTGCTCTCAGCACACAACTTTTCCTCACACAAATAACCTTGGCTTCAACGGGACTATTCATGCAAGGAAAAACTTTGTGAGAAGGGGCTTTCTTTCCCCCCTCCCCAGTGGTCCACAAGGGCAACAAAAAGCCGTTATAAGTCTGCCCAACCTCCAGACGAGCAGAGATAATTCCTTCTGTCAGCTGAGTACACTCACACTGATGTATCGCAGAGGGGAGAGGGAGGGGTTGGGGCCAGGTAAGTGGGGTTTTCTTGGGTTTGATTTTACCAATATTGTGTGGTTTTGCAGAGTTGTCTCATACGCCATCAAGCAGAAATTCCAGTTTTAATAACTTTGCATAACTGCACAATATTGTAAAAATATCTGCTTACCTGACCCCACATAACTAGGAACTTTAGGTTTCTGGTGTGGCGCTGCCAGCACAGTGGATGTTAGGGAATCAGGTGGAACAGAAGGCCCGAGGTGGGGCTGGACGCTACAAGACAAAAATATTTTGTTGTATCGGCACTAAGCGTTAGCGGGCACATCATCGGGACACTCAACACGCACGAGTCCTCAACTTCACTCAGAAACCTCAATTTACAAGACCTTGTAAACACGGATAAGAGCATGTGGCTTAGGGTTAAAGGCACAACTCTCATCGGAACCTTCCTGTAAGGAGACGGGCGCTACAAATCTGAAGTTACATACAACCTTTGCTCCACAAAGGAGCAGTTTCACCAGATATCGAGGTCTACCACTTAAAACCATTAACAAAGCACACTCTGCAGATGACAAGATGAAACTACACACTCCCAGCGCCACACAGCTGCATCCTTTGGGCACGCGTAAATAATTTAGCACCGACCTTTCACGAAAGGAGCTTCCCAATGACTTGGAGGAGAAAAAACACGGTTTAAACTCCCAACTTTTCTACCCGCAGCTTGTCCTCCGGGCCCACCCCACAGCCCGGCCACGGCACCGCGGCCACCCCGTCCTCTCGCCACGGCGGCCAAAGCCGGGCCGGTTTCCAAGGGCTGGCACCCACCCCTTCCCCACCGCGGCCACCTCGGCACGGGTTCCACAAGCGGCGAGGAACCGCCGCCGCCTCGGCCGGCCGGCGATCGCCCTCAGGCCCGGCCCGGCACCTGCGCGCCCCGGCACCGTGTCCACAGGCCGCCTGCTCGTCCGCCGCCTCCTTCCCCTCACCCTGATGGTTGAACAGCCTCCATATCCTGGTGAAGAGGATCCCCATCCTCAGCCCGGGGCAGCTCCGGGCCTCGCCGGTTCCCTCAGAGCAGAGGGGTTGGGGCGGGGGGTTATCCCGTCGCCGGGCCGCCGGCGGCTTCAGGGCCCGGCCCAGCGCCCGCTTCGCCGGTAGGAGGGCGGGCTGGGGCCTCGCCGGGCCTGTTCCCGCTCGGACATCGCCGCCACAGCCACCGCCGCCCGAGCCCGCTCCTCTCGCCTCAGCGCCGGCCGCGGAGCGGGGAGAAGCGACGCGACCCCGCGGCCACCGTAGGGACGGGGGAGGCGGGGGCGGGCGCGGCGGGGTGACGTACGAGGGGCGGGGCCACGGCTGCTGCCGCCATGACAGGGCTCCGCCGCAGCGAGCGGGACGGGCCGGGCAGGCCTGGGACGGAGCGGAGGGGACAGCGGGAACCCAACCCAACCCAACCCAACCCAACCCAACCCCACCCCTCTGCTGGGAGAGTTGGGCTTGTGCAGCCTGGAGAAGAGAAGGCTCCACAGAGAGCTTCTTGGGGCCTTTCAGCACTTCAAGGGGCCTGTCAGAAAGATGGGGACAGACTGTTGAGCAGGGCCTGTTGGGACAGGACAAGGGGTGATGGTTTGAAACTAAAAGAGGGATTTAGACTAGAGAGAAGGGAGAGATTTTTGACACTGGGGGTGGTGAGAGCCTGTCCCAGGTTGCCCAGAGAGGTGGTGGCTGCCCCATCCCTGGCACCATTGCAGGTGAGGTTG
>JAVSBS010020198.1:40384-51367 GCA_033124195.1 Coracias cyanogaster | reverse complement strand
CCCCCCCCCCCCCCCCCCCCCCCCCCCCCCCCCCCCCCCCCCCCCCCCCCCCCCCCCCCCCCCCCCCCCCCCCGCGCGCGAGCGGTGGCTGCACCCAAGGGTGCGCGGCTGGAGAGCTCTGCTGTCCCCAGCTGGGATGTGGGATGTCCCCTGGGCAGCTGGGATGTGATGTCCACGTGTTTCTCACCCAGCGCTCCGGATGTCCGCATGGAATTCTAAAGCCGGAGCACGTGCCCAGCCTGCCCTGTACAACAGAAGGAACCCCCCACCGCGGGCAAGAACAGAGAACACCAGCTGAACACCTCGTAACGCACAACCAGAGAGGAAAGGGGGACGAGGAGAGCACGGGGTGTCGCGGAGGGCTGTCGTGTTCCCGCGCTGAGCATCCCTCCTGTCCTGGCCGCTGCAAGAGAGCAACAACAGAGCGTGCAAAACCCTCACGGCAAACAGAGATTCACGGCACACAGGAGGAAGGAGCCTGGAGGAAGCAACATACCTCGCCGTGGAAGAAGACATTCAACACGATTTCAAAATCTGCACAAAATAATCAGCTGTAAGAGCCCTTTTTGCTTTAAGCTTCGCTTTTAAAAAACTATGCCATGATATGGTATTGATCAACGCAGCATCTCATTGACTCGAGGATGCGATTTGCTCCAGGGTGGCGTGTAGAAAATACGCAGTACTTCGAAACCTCAAAGACTGAAAATTCCGCACGGGCAACCTTTCATCATTTTCATTTCAGAAGAAGAACGATTTTGCAGCTACATCCAAGCCAAAAAAAAGAAAAAAGGGAAAGAGAAAGTGATTGCCTCAATGGGCGCCAGTAACCCACCATCGGCGCTGCAGAGCCCCTCTGCGGGGAACGCTTCGGCTGGTTTAGAAACGTGTGTGTGCCGGAGATTGCCCAATTAAGGGATGTTCTGGCCATGGGGGGTTACGGTGTCTCGGCTGAATGGGAGACAGGAGCACGGAAGATACAATATGAGCACCCAGGAAGAGTAAAGCGAAGCCGGGAGGGATGTCCTGCTCCCTGCAGCGTGAGCAGCTGGGCCGGGAGCCTGCTCGGCTTCGCCTCCTTATTACAGCAAGCAAGGACAAAAGACTTTCCCCATCTCTTCTTCTGGGTCTCTGTGTAGGAGCTTAAACGAGACAGGAGCACAGCCCTTGGCGGTCCTCTCCCAGCATCTCCCAGTAAGGCTGCGCACGGGGCTGGGATGCTGCTGGGGGGTGAGGGGTTGGGGACCCCCCGCATCACCCCGGGGCTGGAGCAGCCTCATTGCAGAGCTCTGCGTGCTCCACCAGTGCTTCGTCCTCACTGGTGCAGCCCCGCACGTGCCTCTTGCCATGGGAAGGAGCACCAGGACCAGTCTGTGCCCCCACCCCGTGCCCAGCCTCCCTGCTGCTCCACACTGAAGAAGCGCCTGCCCGAGCGATATGTTGTGTCCTCACTGCAGCACCTCTTGTCTCACCATATCCAGGGATGCTGGGGCAGAGCCATCATCTTCCTGCTGGAGCAGGGACATGGTCAGAATACAACCAAGGATCAGGTCCCCCCTGTTCTCCTCCGGCCAGCCCAGGAGCACATCACAACCGCAGCCAGATCGAGCCTCTGGAGATAAGCGCTGATGCCAGCAGTGGACCAGGACCTCCAGGGCTGCTTGGAGATTCCGCTTGCTGCAGGAGGCATCCCATGGGGATGGCTTCAGCCTTCTGGGAAAGACCAGGGAGCAAAGACAGCCAAGGGCAGCTGAGAGGAGATGAGGCAGGAAGAAAACCAAGGCTGGAGCTCAAGGAGCAAAGAGAGAAGAGCCAGAAGAGCTGGGATGTGGCCGTGCTGTCAAGCCAGTGAGGCTCCGAGCACACGATCTGCTGGTGCCTGCGAGTCCCAGCCTGGCCCCGGGCAGGAGCTGGGTCACTTTGGACAAGCAACGCTCGGGAGCCAGCACAGTCCCTGCAGGCTCCTCTCCCCAGCACAGAGAAGGAAGCAGAGGCAGATTCTGGGACACGCAGCAGGAGTGGGGAAGGGCAGATGGGGTGAAGGTGCCGACTTCAGGTGCAGAGTTCTGCCAGGCAAAGGGTGAAGCAGTTGAAATGCAAGTGTAAGCCCACCTTGCTGGATGTCCCCAGGACGAGGGCCTGGTGTGGAGCAGAGGCACTGCGAAGAGGCTGTCCAGAAGCAGGCTGGGCTCTCCTGAAGCCCCAGCAGGTGAGAATGAAAGAGCTGATGGTGGCACCAGGCTCCTGTCCCGCTCCCAGAGGGATGCTGGGTCAACCGAGTGGTCCTTGAAGGCTTCGTTCATCCAGACCAATGTGTTCCAAGACAACACGGTCCTAATGAGCCAGGAGCTCCTCTGGAGCAGGAACGCTGTGGGATGCTGCAAAGGGGAATGAAATGTCCACATCTGCTGCTGGCGCCACCGCGGCCTCCAGCGCTTTGGAGTGGCCTCTGCTGATGGCACCAGAGAGTGTGACCGCTCAGCCGGGGAGCCCTTGGGTGAGCAAAACCTCCTGCTGCTTTTCGGCAGCAGAAAGCTCTGGCAAAGGCTGTGATGTGCCTGGGAGGGGGCTCAGGGCAGCCCACCCCCCGGCACAGCTTCCTCTGGCCCTTCCCGGGGCCCAGCTTTGAGCGCAGCCAAGGGGAGCTTGCTGGTTTCTTACCTTGAATTCTGACTGAAATCGGTGGCAATTTGGCCTCTGCCAAAGATGATGAATAGCCTGGGAGCAGGTAGGGAACAGCTACATGGATCTGGTAAACAGACAGAGGGGAAGGCAGGGGAAAATCAAGGCTGAAAATGCCTCCAGCAAAGGGCTAATGGACTCTGGGAGGTGACGAGGGTCCCGGCGTGGCAGAGGCACCCTGGGGTCCCCATGCCCAGGGCAGCGCGGGCACATCTGGCCCAGGGCAGGGTCTGTGCCTGGACCCCAGGGGATGGGAACCCTCCCTGAGCATCGCCGAGCCCCTTCTCTGCTGCTCGAGCGGAGGATGTCGGGGAGCAGCTCCCACCGGTGCCGTCGGTGCCGCTGTCCAGAGCCTTTCGGAGCAATCCTGCAGAGCTCAGAACCGCAGCCGTTCGGCAGAAGCGGATTTCCAGAAGGGAAACGCTGCGTGCACTCGGGAGGGAGGTTAACAGGAACCCGTAATCCCTCTTTAGCTGAAACTGCCGACTGCTTTTAACAACTGCTCCTCGGAGAGCGCGGGCAGCGATGAGTCACCGGCACACGGCAGCCTTGCCTCTGCAGTCCCCGCAAAGCCGAGGCGCATGCCGCAGTCGTCTGTTCAAGCCATTTAGAGATCCCCAAGTGGCAGAGCTCTGCTCGCCTCGGCAGCCCCGCGGGAGGCTCGTCCTGACGCCCCGAATCATCCTTCCTCCGGGGAACATCGGAGAGAAGCTCCTCTCCCGGTCCAGGGTCGCTGGCCGTGCAGCGCCAGCCGCTGCAGAGGATGCTTGGAAGATGCTTCCAGTACGTCGTGCCTTGGTTTGGGGACAAACGCTGCAGAAGATGGACAGGCCATGGCTCTGCTGTGCTGTGGGCTGCTGCCTGCACCGCTGCCTGCACTGCTGCCTGCACTGCTGCCCGCACCAAGCCCTGAGCCGGCATCAGCAGCCTCCAGCCCTTGGCGTGGTGCAGCCCCAGCTCCCGGCATCTCTGAGCCCAGAACTGTGGAAACTTGTTATTGCCAAACACATGCAGGTTTCTTTGACATTATTTCTCACTTTTTATTTTATAATCAGTATCAGGAAAAAAAAAAAACCAAACAACCCAACAACAAAACCAACAATGGCACGTTACAGGTTAAAGCAGATTGATACAGTGACAGCCCACAAACATCTGCAGGGTGGTATAAAAGGAAGCTGCATGACTGTTTCGAGGGGAATTCATCCTTCCTGAAACTTTTTCTCCGATGCCAGAACCAAAACTTAGGCCATTTAAACATCGAGCGGCATTTTTAAAAGTAGGACTCTAAGTTGCAACAGGTTTCTTTACAAGCTTCGTATCAGAATCCACAATACTGTTCAAAGTTAAATAGCATCCCGTGTGTGTTAATACCAGTGTTTGACACATTTAAAGCACAGGTAACAAAACTCAATCAATTGCTTTGGCATTTGAAAAGGAAAACAGAAAAAAAAAAAAAACCAAAAAAAAAGAAAAGGAAAAGGTTTTGCTGGGAGAACCGACGCTGGCCGGTGTTTACTAGGGTGACCATGGATTCGAAAGCACCTGCAACAGCTCTTTCCAGTGTCCCGTTTGCCACTGGATATGTTTCTTCTGATTTAAAAACCAAAAATGCTACTTAGAAGCGGCACAATCAGGAGAAATCTGTGCGAGCAGCAGACCTGGGGCCCTCATAATCGATGGCTGCTGCCAAAGACCCAGCGCGGGGAGCGGTGCCGGCCTGAAGCTGCACAGGGCTGAGCCCCGGCAGCGCTGGGCTTCGGCTGGCGGCGGGACAGAGCCGCAGAAGAAGCCGGGATCAGAGTCCCAGCTCTGCGGAGCAGCTGCCCAGGTCCTGGAGGAGCCGAGAGGCTCGGCCAGCAGCGCCTGCGCCGCGGAAAAGGTTCCTTAACCTTGCCACTCAGGCTAAATATTTAATTTTCATGATTATACTAAAAGAGTAGAAAAAGGGAAGAGCAGGGAACATAGCACGTGCTGGAGAGGTTTCTCTCAGTTGTCACAGCTTTCCCCTCTCCATTTGACCTCTGTTGGCCAATGAACTGTTCTCGTTTTCTACATGTAAAAAACCACAAAAGCACATTTACAGCGCTCACAGCACATCACCTGCCCGTCAGGCATGCCCTAAATCCCGTGAAGACACTTCTGGCTTTGGAATATGGTCACTCTAGCAGCAGTACTAAAGGAAAACCACGAATGTGAGCTTTGCAATGGAAAATGTCACCACAACAGCAGCTGGGACCGGATGACAGGGATGCAGGGATGAGATCTACACAGATGCTTAGCTCTTGGCTTCAGGTTTAAAAAACTCAGAGTTAACAAAGGAAAATCCTTCGAATTCTGACTGGTCAATGTTCCTGATGACTTCCTGGTCAGGAGGTGTTAAGACGGGTGGATGGCGAGTGAAAAACCGGTCGAAGTTTTCAGCACTGCGTCCACACTATGAGAGGGGGAGAAAAGAACGGATGGTGGGTGGAGAAAGCAGCGTGGGATGGGGCTGCAGCCCCCCGCCCAGCCTCGCCCGCGGCAATGGCACAACAGAAAACAGGGCAAAATACACATGAGCGTGGTTAGTCACAAGGCGATGGTATCTCATGGCACAGCCGGAGACCGGCAAAACCCTCTGGCCCCGCCGTGGCAAGTAATTGCAGGAGGAATGAGATGGGAGCACAATCACTTGCTGCCGTTCCCTGCCTCCCCACAGCACTGCTCCCTCTCCCTGGCCATGCCACGCACACGGCAGCTTCTTCTGAAAGACCTCTGAGGCTTCAACCCCCCCGGTCATCTCTCCTTCCCCAGGAATAGGGAGTTTTTGTCATGTCTGGACTGCTCAGAGGCTCCTCCTTGCTCCTGCTCAAGGAGAGGGCTTCTCGCCTTCCGCAGAGCTCTTGTAAAGCACTGCTGGCCAAAGGCTTAATGCAGGCACTTGGGAACGTCCAGGGCTGCTCCGTCCCTTGCCAATGTGCCCATCAGAGCCTGATGGTCCATGCTGCTGCATGGCGTGCTGCTCGGCCGAGGCGGGCGGGAGCTGGGCCACCAGGGATCTCCTGGCCACCAGCCTTCTGCCGCACGGCATCCCCAGAGCTCTCCCCGGCAGCCAGGCGAGACTGCCTGTCCCTAAACCCTGCTCACGGCGATGTCTGCCCCCCTGGCCTCTGAGGGCAGCTCCTGACAACGCCTTCGTCAGGCAGGACAGGGCTCCAAGAACACCACCGAGCTCTGCAGCCAGCAAAGCAAGAGGAGAGAGAAACTAAAAGCTCTGGAATCTGGGTGACCGCTGCCCTGGCCCTCATGGTGCTGTGGGGCAGGAGAACACGAGACCAGGAGAGCACCCAAGAATGCAGGACCCTCACGGGGGCTGGTTGGCACCCATCGCCCCCGGGCAGGGGCCGAGGACCTGTCCAGCTGCACTGCCGGGGAAGGGGCGGTTGGGAGCAGGGAGCTGTGCCAAACGCCTGATTTCACTCCCTTGGCAATCAAAACAAGGGTCCTGCAACTTCTCGGGCTGTGAGTCCTCCAAAGAGGTGCAGAAACCACCACCTCTTGGTCCCTCAGTCCTCTCCTTGCATTTCCCCACAGAGAACATGCGCTCCTAGTGCTGGGACAATCTTTCCTGGTATTTAACTTCCATTTGCTAAGGAAACAGATTTACATTTTTAATAAACGGCAGGATAAATATAATAAAATATTAAAGACAAATACATGTAAACTCCAACATTTCCCAGCTCCTTCCTCTGCCAGAGAGGAGGTTTCAGGGAAGACAACGTGAGCATCCACAGCCTTCAATGGCATGGTCCTTTGGCAGCTCTTAGATGTTCTTGCAGTGCCATGTGAGACACTTATTACCCCCAAGTCCCCAGAAACAGTTCAATGGGTCCCATTTGAGCTGATTTAACTCTAGTTACTGCGGTGCTGCAGCCTCTGAGCCCATCCTTCCACACCACCGTACCTCTCATATTTTGTAAGGCCACATCTCAACCTACAGCCCATTTCTAGTCTGGATCTGCCAAGCTTCTGCTCCCAAGCGCATGTCCTGTCCATCACCAGGAGCTCAGCATGGCGTCTCACTCGGCACTCACATTTGCTCCAAGACCTCAGAGGCAGTTTTTTCTTGCTGCCTCCCTCCTGGGCTGCCGTGGTCACCCTGCTGAAACATCAGCCCTGGTGAGCACATCTCCTGCCTCTGGTCCCATGGCTGAGCCCAGGCAAGAGCAGGTGCTGCTCCTGGTGTGGGAGGTCAACACGTCGTTTGTGCTTTTTAAAGTATTTTCATGCAAAAATGAGTTGCTGCTGGCCAGGGGAGGAGGTAGGCAAAGAAAAAAATTAAAAATACAAAACCAAACAAAATGCCCCCAGAGCAATCATGCAAACACAGCACAAATCAGTTCTCCAGGAGGATGCTGAAGATGAGGACTTCCCAAAATGAGCGTGAGAAGCCTTTTCATGCAGCCTATGAAGAGCATCGCGTTGGTAGGGGAGAACCTGCCCCAGCTGCCCTTGGTCGCGGTCCCAGCGTGATGCCATCCGCATCAGGAACAACTTTTTGGAAACCCTTGATTTCAAGCACAGAGACCCAAGAGGAGAACGACCTCTCCAAAGAAAAAGCAAGGTTCCCTGCACCAGAAAACTCAGAGCATGGGTCGGACTAACACAAACCGGTAAGGAGATGGAGAATGGAGACAAGCACAGTGAGCAGACTGGCAGACACGCAGCTGGTAGTCTCTATAAGAAGCCCAAGTTCTTGTACCTTGCTGATCCCTGGCTGCTGTGCGGACCCAGCCCGAGGCAATTCTCCGCATCTTTCCTTCTCTCCAAGCACCTTACTCCTGAGAGCAGCAGGCGGGTGCAAGCTATCGGGGATGTCCCCATCTCCTGGGCTCCCCAGGGAAGCTTGGACCAGGCACGGCATCACCAGAGGGCTCAAAGCCTGGCAGATAGCCCTGCTCCAGCCCAGCAGCAGGGCTCGGAGACGTGCAGGAATGAATAGCGAGGTTGTCTCCAGATGAGCTGACAGTTCCCACCATAAGGAATTCCAACAGGAGCTGTCACAGCTCCAGTTTGTGTGGGAAGAGCTGGTCGCCGCTCCAGACCATGCAATCAAGTACAGCTTTAGAGTCTTGCAAAAGTCTGCTTCAGACGTTTGACAAGTCTACAACAGCCAAATGCCTCCCTGAAAGCCATCACATTAACACCAAGATTGAAAAATAAATGCCCAAAATTCAAGTTCCCAGTTCCACCAAGCCTGGAAGCTACAGCCTCAAAACAAAGAGCCTGGGGATTTTCGAGGCCACGTTGTCACTGACCTTCCTCCTCAGCACTGGGATAAAACCAGCCACGAGCAGGATCACCGGGAAGCTCTGCAGGGCTCCGGGTTATCAGCGCAGTAGCACAGAACGTAGCAGGGTTTACTTGCTAAGAAGCTGCTCACCTGCAGATTCTATCAACTCCCAATATAGAGTGAGAGCCTCACAGAGCTTTGAAAATAAAGCTGTCACTGCCTATTAGCTTCAGGAGATCCTGGTGGAGACACGCAGGGCAGCTCGGCTGAGATGTCTGACAGCACCAGCCCTTCCTTTTGCTATAAAGAAATGTGCTGTCTCTTAAAAAAATAAAAAAATAATCAAACAAGAGCAACCCCATCAGAGATTTAACAACTAATCCTTGTGAAATGCTCCAACTTGCTGGGATAGAAAATACAAATATATTTTTAAGACGTATACTGGCAAGGAATAATTTTCATCAAGAAGGCAAGAATACGTGGATAGGAATTTGTGAAAGCTGCATCAAGCTCTAGTATTTCATGCTCAGCTTCGCAAAGTTTGTTTGGATGTATAAGGGCTTGTCCTGGTCAGCAAAGCCACCAGCAATTCCTCCTCTGGGGGAGCTTTCACATGGGTAAAATATATACCCTAAGGCTGGGGATTGCCTTTGGGTTTATAGGAGCCACATCTAAGCCCAATCCCAAGACCCCAAGGCTGTGACCATGGGTCTGAGCTGTCCCGAGCAGACCCAAAGCTGTGACCATGGGTCTCTGCTGTCCCGAGAAGTCCCTGAGATGCCAGAGCTACTGGTTTTATTCCAGTGGCCAACTGGAAACTGATGGAGTTTGGACACAAGGTCAGGCCCACAGGCACGGTAAGAGAGCAAGAAGGAGCCCCACCATTCTGGAAGGCGAATGGTCACCAGCTGCAGGAGCACCACCTTCAAAGCTTCTGACATCAGGCTCCTTGTCCAAGGACGGGAGACACGCTGTATGAATTTTTACACTGATCTGAACCCACGTTGTGAAAAATCTGCCTCGTTTTAGCACTGTATTAGTGTACAGGCATCGCTCCATCCTGAATGGAGAAAGGGGGAGGGTGGGAATTTATCTTACATAAATCCCCAACGCGTCCTGTCTAATATTTATAGCCAGTACAGAACGAGGTTTGTTTTTTTTTTTTTCAAGCTGCAGAAATAAAACTGTCAGCTTAGGAGATAGCCTTTTTATTTTATCAGTTTCTAGCTTGATTTCAAATAGAGAAAAAAGGCATAATAAAATATTTCCCATTGATCCCTGAGATGCAATCAAAGATCATTAAAAAAACGGCTGTTCTCTTCTCCTGCTGCGACAAAGCCCTCGCCCCCAGCGCCGAGGAGCGCTGGGCTGAACATGCCCTCGATTTCCCAGGTTTTCGTGGAAAAAAAAACAACTGAATGAGTGGTACAGCCACGATCCCAGTGGCCCTGCAGGCACCTCCTGGGCACGTCCGACCTTCCTGGTGCTGCGCTGGGTTAGAAACCCAGCTCCTTGCCACCTGAGGGAGAATCTGGGGCTCTTGGGCACTTCTGGCAATCGAAGCATCATGTTTAGGGGAATCCGGCTCGCAAGGAAGGTGCTTTTCTGCTCAGAAGTGCCTGGCTAAGCATCCCAGCCCCCAGCTCAGGATACTCCATCTGTGCTCCAGGCAAAGGCTGGGAGCGTTCACCCGGAGGGTTTCCTGCTGCAGGACCCCGGCTTTCATCTCTCTCCTACGAGCAAAGCCAAGTTTCTCCCCAATACACTGAAAATATTGGCTGAATAACGAGAGGGGAATCTCAGCGAAAGCCCTTATGGGACCCTGAGGCTACCAGAGCAGATCTTGTCTGGATTACGAGGGGAGATGTTGAACCTTAGCGCATTTGGCCACATCCCCACCATGGGCCCCCGCAATCCTTAAATCTCACCTAATTAGGAAATTACTTATGCAAACATCTGAATTCACCTCGCACAGGCTGAAACTACGGCTACAAATAACACACATCCAGGAGCACCGGCGTTTATACACATCCAGGTCTATAAATGGCATTTCAGGATTAATTAATTCAAAGCAGTTAGGGGAAAATTAATTAACACAATTAAAAATTACTAGATTAAAAGCCGTTCTTTAAAGCCACAGTCCTGTTGTGAGCAATCCTGTGCTCTGCCATGTGATTTCAACGCTTCCAAAACGAGGAGACTTTTCAAATCACCGGGCTTCACGTAAAGGAGTCATTAGATACCAAAAAACAGTAATTATCTCAACGAGAGCCAGAGAAAGCAGGCAAGTGTAAATCCGCTTCCCAGGGCCAACGCGGACCCACGAAAGGAATTGTTATGCACAAGCCGTGCCATGGAGCAGCCAAGCACAGCCCCGCGTCAAAACCACCGGGTTTCTGCACGCCCAAGACAAGCGAGCCCCGGATCTGTCTCGTTACCGGCTCTGTGATAAAGGTTAATCAAGCACAAAGCAGGAAGCAACACACGAGCTCCCGGGGATTTGTCTTCAGCTCTGGGTCTGTAACGGCCCTGCCAGGCCAAGGGGCTGGTTCTCCTGCGGGTGTCAGCAGTGCAGGCTGCTGGGGGGAGGCGAAGCCCTTCCCGTAGCCACGCTCGCCGCATCAGGGACACATGGCAAAACACTTGTGGGTGCTACGGAAGAGAGGAACCAGCAGAGATGCTCCTGGGGAGAGTGGGTGCAGGGGCGGGACTTGAGCTGCCCACCCGTCTGCTCTGGCACGGGACCTTCCTGGTGCCTCCACTGCACCTCCTGCATCCGCCCAGCCGGTCTGTGGTACTTGAGCAACGAGCAAATGTGAGTTAATCGTACCTTCTGATAAGCAGAACTTGTTGACATGGTGCCGAGGACAATGTGGACCAAGCTCTGCTCCTCCCAACTTAGAATCATAGAATCCTTCTGGTTGGAAGACACCTTCAAGATCATCAAGTCCAACTGTTCCCCCAGCACTGCCAGGGCACCACTAACCCATGTCCCTCAGCACCACATCTCCACAGCTTGGAAACCCCTCCAG
>JAVSBS010020198.1:19077-40139 GCA_033124195.1 Coracias cyanogaster | reverse complement strand
GCACCACATCTCCACAGCTTGGAAACCCCTCCAGGGATGGGGACTCCACCACTGCCCTGCCCAGCCTGGCACAGCCCCTCACAGCCCTTGCCACAAAGAAATTGTTCCTCATGGCCAACCTCAACGTCTTTCCTCGCGACCCACCTGAGCACGCGGTGAAGGTGCCCAAGCCCAGGTTTTCATGTCTGTGCTGCTCTGCGCTTGCAGCTGGCATGAAAGGAGCAGCGTTTTCCAGCACAGATGCTCTGCTGCTGAATTATCAGCTATCAGCAGGTACCGGAGTTGTCTTAATCCCACCTAAATCCTAAATCCACTGTGCCCACCTTGCTGTTAATCTCCCTGTCCTATCAAACGGTGAATTTTCCCCAGCGCTGGCCGCGGAGCGACAGACGGCGGCTTTACCGTCCCCCTGCCAAGGGCCAGCAGCAGAAGGATTTTTAAGGAAATAAGATGTTTAAAGCAGGACGGAATTCGCACATTTCAAAACCTAAAGCCAGTACAAAAGCCCTTTTGCCAGAATTCAGTCGGTTTTAGCTGCAGACCCCCCCAATAACGCTGCGCCACAGCCCAAGGCGGAGAGCGTCACTGGGGACCTGCTCAGGAAGGAAGGGCAGATGCAGAGTGGGGGACACAGCGACAGCTTCGTTAGCAAACAAACACAGAGCAGGACAGAGCAGGACTGGGGGTGTCAGGAGAAACGAGCTCCGGTGCCGGCTCAGCCCCCCGCGCGGCTCCAGCTCCCAGACCACCCGCCTCGCGTCTCGGCATCCTTTGCACCAAGGTTGGATCCCACCCTGAGCCAACCAACCACGGTGTTTACTCACACCCCAGACACTTTTGCACTATCCTGCTTCGATATCAGAGTTAACGTCTCCCCACTAACACCTTTTCCACGGGGTCTAACGGCCTGAAGATCCCACTCCTTCTGAGGGAAAGCTGCGCAGGAGCAATTCGGATCTCTGTGCCGACCATCACCAGCTGCCTACCAGCAACCTGGTCTCCACACCTCTGACACAGGCAAGGAGAATGGGACATTTTTCTCCTCGCTGATGCCCGAGCCTCCTGCCAGGCCCAGCTAACAGCCGGTTGTTCACATTTCGTCAGCCAGGCAAGGGGCTGCAGAAGGGAGAAGGCTGCGAGAGCAGAGAGGCACTTAGAGGGAGGAGAGCTAAAGGAGCCGAGCACCCTACACCAAAGGGTCTCCATGTCATGTTTTCCCTGAAAGCAGAGTTTTTCCAAGCGCAGAAGGGAGTCTCTTCAAAAGAGCTGGTTTGCTGTAAAGCAGAGGAGAAGCAGACGTGTCCAATGCTGCTAAGGGCAGTGGGAGGCTCAGTTAAATCCACGGAGTATCTCTGCCCTCCGAGTTGTGATCCATGATGACGGATTAAGAGAGCATGGAATGTCCCCACCTCAATCACCGGGCATAAGTATCAGTCCCTATCAGTCACATAGATCAGATTTAACTTTGGATTCAGTGTTTTCTGTAAAACACCAGTGCCCAACTAGGGCAGAGCAGCCAAGAGGCACGCAGGAGGTGGAAACTTGTCAACAAGCCCATGCCTTAAGGACCTGGACCACTGTGGAGAGACTCAGACATAGCTGTGACCCTGCCAGTCCAACAACGCCAAAGAGAAATAGAATCACAGATGGGTTTGGGTGGGAAGGGACCTGTCAAGGTCATTTCGTCCAACCTCCATGTTGGGAGCAGGGACATCTGCAACTCGAGCAGGTTGCTCAGAGCCCCGGCCAACCTCACCTGCAATGGTGCCAGGGATGGGGCAGCCACCACCTCTCTGGGCAAGAGAGAATTCCAGGGAGATGTCCATGTCCCTGAGTCTACGTGGTCTCTGCTGCCTGTGCAGCCTCTCTGGAGAAGGGCAGAGGGACCCACCAAACCCATGTGCTCAGGTTCACCCAGAGGTGCCCGAGCCCGGCTCTGGCTCAGGCTGCAGCCCAGCACCAGCCCAGACACTGCATGGACAGACGTCAAAGATGCCAGACCCAAGAGCAATCAAGTCTTCTTGTCTTTTTTGACAAAGAGCTTTCAGATTACTCCTGCCTCCACCTCAGTTTCGCTGCTAGCAGCTTATCTCGCCCCACAGCCTCGCGCGCCCGGTCACACAGCGTCTCTCTCCAGTAGAGCCCATCTCAACACAAGGCTGAGATGAGAGAGCAGCCAGGTTCTCCTCGCTGCAGAGCTCCTCTCCACCCGTGCTCGAGCCTTCCACCGCTTCACCTTGGAGAGAAACCACTGAGTGAAATACAGCTCCGCTGCCAGGTCAGACAGGCTATGGCGCTGAGCTAGATATTGAAATAAAGGTTAGATTTTAAAAAAAAAACAAACCAACCAAAAAGAGTGTGACCTGTTCAGCTTAAGAAGAAGGGAAGAAAAGAACCAGCAAGAAAGACCGACCTGGGGGATAACAAACAGACAGCGCTGCATCGCAATTAAAGCTGGGAGCTAAACCCCTGGTGTTCCTACCCCTGCGAGACAAGGTGTCCAAGAGTTCTCCTTTCACAGCAGTGGTCTGACACATGCCAAAGCTGAGGAACCGTACCTCCATGTGTGTGCCCACAAGCACGCACGGGACAGACCGTGCAGGAGAGAACCGGTGCGTGGGAGAGCCGGGGGGACACGCGTCGCGCGGCCACACTTACAGCCTTTGGCTTGAAGGGCGGCTGGATCTCCTTGCGCTCCAGCTTATCCCAGTCGATGTAGCGGAAGAATGCGTGCTCCTTGATGTCCCGCTCCCCTTCCGGGCCACAGCCCAGGCGCTTGGCAGGGTGCTTGGTCATCAGCTTGGGGAGAGGAAGAGAAGAAACTGTCACTCACAGAGTGGCCAACTGCTTCCCAAAATGTCCACTTTGAGAAGCCCCCCAGGGTGCTGCAACCATAGAATCATAGAATGGTTTGGGTTGGAAGGGACGTTAAAGACCATCTAGTTCCAGCCCCAATGCCACAGCAGGGACACCTCCCACGAGGCCAGGTTACTCCAAGCCCCATCCAAGTTGCTCCAAGCTCCAGCAAATGTCCGGCTGGGCAGCCTGCACCACATGGCCCCTGCCCTGGGACACCCGCATCAGGGTCCGGACCCCAAGATGGGCTCCCACCTCCTCTGCCTGCTTCTGGTGCTCGAAGCAGAGGATGGAGGGAGAAGATGGAGCAGCTCCAGGGACAGGGAAGGTTGACAATGGCTTATGACAGCAGACTAAGCATATCGCAGGTGCACGAGCACTGGGTGGGGTGAGCACATCCCCTTTTCCTCTGGAAATGAAATTGGTTCACCAAGAAATAACATTATGGTGCTAGTAGAGCTCCCCACACCACTGCAGCCTCACCAGCTATGGTGGGGGAGCAGGACCATGCAAAGCTGCTTGGTGGCCCCATGGCTTGGTAGCAAACTTCTCAGCATCTGCATAACTCAGTGTAAAGGCCGCTGCCCATGTAAGATGAACAATTTGCCCTCAAAAACTTTCAGAACCCGCACTTTTCTGGAGCCGTGGCAGCACAAATAAGAGGCGTATTTCTAACGAAAGAGGTGATTTGGAGGGAAAAAAGCACAAACAGCCCATTAATGTTCATCATCTAAGCTTCTCTTCACCGGCTCAGTAAGAAACGTGAAAGGGGCCGCGGGAATTCAGGGCGGCTGCACAAACACTGATACCCTGGGGCACTGTTCCAGCGGTGTTCGGAGATTGGGTGGAGATGGTGGTGATTTACAGGATGCTGATCAGCACGCAGCCCTTCAGAGAGCTTTCACAGCAGCCTCAGCACATGGATGGGCATCTGTCCACCCTGGCCAGCGTCTGTCTGCCCTGGCCAAGCCCTGCCCCACTGAATCTTGCTGTCTCTCTGCGTTCACTGCATCCATTCAAGTTGAGTTGGGCTCAGCTACACCAGAGGATCAGGCCCCGGGCAGCGTCCTGACAATTCAGTCAGGTCCCGCTTTGCCATGCTGAAGCAGGATAAAAAGCATCCTGTGGCTCCATGAGGTTTTCCTAAAGCAAGGACCTGACAAGAATGCAAGAACCTGAACTGTGCTGACAAACCGACTTGGCTGCCACATCAAGGGGCAGGAGAATGCTCCATCGGATCTGCTAATTGATGCTGACTCCCGAGTCAAGGAGCTGTGTTCTGGTGAACTCTCCACTTGGCTTCCCAGCCAATGATCTCTGATTAACGCTTGTTTCTTGGCTCGGGCTGATAGGAAGCTTTCAGGATCAAATGCTTTTCATCTGAGCTGCGCGACACTAAGCAATGACTGGCACTGGCACGCCGGAGTGGAACCGCGTGGGAACATCAGAATTGTTTTGGAGAGCACGGCAGTGAAACACCAAACCCTTCACACTCCAGAGCGGAGGCTTCTCCCAGTGCTCGCTCTCTGGACGGATAGAAGGCTGAGTTTGTGCCCTCCTGGAAGACTGACGAGGTACCAACACAAACACCATAGCCTCAACATCCCTAATGGAGATGTATTTTACTGTATTCCAGGGAAAAACACAAATGCTTTGTTTCCTGCTGACAGTTGCCAAATGCCACACATTTTGAATTAAACTTTCTGGTGTAGCACTTTAGTGGCAGCACAGAACGTCAGGAGTTTTTGTGTGCCTCCCTGAAACAACGGTTGTGCCACGGGAACCCTTACTTTGCTGCAAAAAAGCCCCACAGAACCCAAGAATTTATAAAGCAGCAAGCTCTCCCTGCGTGGCTAAACATCCTCCCATGCAGCTTCACATTTCCAGAAGTGAGAAAAGCCATTACAGCTACACCCAGCAGACGCTTCAGTCACGGTCTCTTCTTGTCTATTTACAGCATTCACATTCTGCCTGATGCAACAGCAAACAAAGTCAACAGAGAGACTCGCCCTGCCCCAGCCTCCACCCCCTCGGGCACCGGTAACGGGGATAATGAAGTTGTGCATCACCAAGCATCGTCCCTCCCGCCTGCCCGGCCAGTGACACAGTGGACTTCCTCTTTATGTCCCAACCAACATCAGCAAGAGGAATAAGCGACAGTGAGAAAGTTTGTGGGAATCTCATAGAATGGTTTGGGCTGCAAGGGACCTTCCAAGGTCATCGAGTTCAACCCTGCTGCAGTCAGCAGGGACATCTCTAACTAGGTCAGGTTGCTCAGAGCCCCATCAAGCCTGGCCTTTAACGTCTCCAGGGATGGGGCCTCCACCACCTCTCTGGGCAACCTGTTCCAATGTTCCACTACCCTCACAGTAAAAAACTTCTTCGTAAGGAAGTTAGGACTTCTTCCTAATCTCCCCTTCCATCACAGAATGGTCGCAGCGTGGTGGGGGTTGGACCTCTGGAGACCACCTGATCCAACCCCCCTGCTCCAGCAGGTCACCCAGGGCAAGGTGCCCAGGATCCCATCCAAGTGGGTCTGGAACCACACCAGAGAAGAAGACTCTGATGTGGTTTCTCAGTGAAGGACTTGAGTCCATTCTGCTGAGGTGCCTGGTGGTCTGGACAAGGCCCGTTCCCTGCACCCCGCTCCAGGCAGGGAACACTTGCAGCAGCTTTTTCCCCGTGGGACACGCGAACGCTCCTCCAACACCAGCTCTGAATCCTGGCAACACCGGGAAGGAGCTTTGAAATGCCGCAGTGGGAGCGTTAAGCACAAGATGTGTCATTTGTGGATAGAAACACTATTTTGAGATATAGAATGTTCAGATATTTTAAATATTAACTATTAAAAGCAAACACTTTTAAAATTCCTACACAAACACATATTTATAGCCCCGCTTGACACTGTCTGGCTGAGATGAGGCTCAGTCCCAAGCAATAACCACACGCCTAATAATATCAGGACCTAGCCAGCCTTTATTCATCACAACCCAAATTAACTCAGACGGCATTTAAGCCTTGCCTGGCCCCAGTCCACAGAGAGCTCAGGACACTGGGCAATGCAGAGCTTCTGCAAATTAAGAGACAGGGTAATGAAAATACTGCCCTGACCCAACAGAGACGTGCACCGGGACCGAAATTCAAGGGCAACTCATCAGAGCTAAATGGATGCCTCGAAGATCTGTATCTGATCTCAGGAGGACTACTTAGAAATCACATTCATTCTCTCTGAGCATTGTTCTTTGTTTCAGGCAAAGATGTATAAAGCTCCCCTGTTGTCACCTCACTGGGAGGAAGGTCTCTGGGCAGATGCCCTCATCCCCCACATCCCAGCCAACACTCCAATTTTCTCCTGACCTTCACCTGAGAAAAGCCCTCGAGTCCCACCTGTGTTTCTGCTCAGAGTAGCGTAATGGCCCAGAAAGGACCTAGGCATCATTTTGAATTGTTTTTAGTATGTACACAGGAAGTAGCACAAGCTGTGGTTCTAGGAGCTGAGAGCAGGGGCACCAGAACATGGCCGAGTTTAGTCAGGTTCTCCTTGTGCTGGACACCCACAGCCCAGACCAGGGCAAGGAGGGGCAAGGTGAGGAGTGCCCACCAGCCGCACTTCTCCCTCCTTCCCGACACCGCAGGCCGGCCCTTACCCCTTTGCAGATTGCCACTGCCTCCTTGGACATGGACTTGGGGTAGGCCACGTTGTGCTCCATGATGGACTGGAAGAGCTCGTCTTCATCCTCTCCCTCAAAGGGAGCCTAGAGCAAAGCAAACAGAGGTTCAGAGGCTTTTCTAGGTCTTTGGGCTCCCATTTGCCGCTGGGATCCTCAGCCATGGAACCAGCTGAGGTGACTCGTGTCTCAGCCTTGCAGTCCCCAGGGCCGTGTCCACGGTTTCAGCTCCAGCACCGAGGAAGTGCCCCCCTTCCCCCCGCTGCCAGCCAGCAACAAAACAAATTACACGTCAGCACAGGCTCGCAATGGAATTTAACACCATCCCCGAGGAATCAATTAAAATTCAATTACCTGGCCAGCTAACATTTCATAGAGCAGGACTCCAAATGCCCACCAGTCCACGGACTTCCCATAGGGCTGATAAGCAATTATCTGAAAGCAACACAAACAGCAGGATTACACTCCCGGTTTTAACCTGTTGGCGCAACACAAACTCATCTCAAGCTGTAGTCCAGGTCAGAAGGACAAGGGCATCTACCAAGACATCAGAGTGGAGGGAAATTGCCATTATAAAGTGAACACGACAGGCAAAGGGGTCAGTAACTTGAAAAAAAAAAAAAAAACATCACCAGCCCACAGATGCACACTAAATATTAGAAAAAAAATCCAGAATATTCACTGCGATTTGAGGCAGATTTGCCTTGATTCAGAGGGAACTTCAGCGTATTTGCTGTGCTGTTGCAGCCCCATCAGAGCCAGGCGTGTGGAGCAGCAGCAGCCGCTCCTCTCTCCCCAAGGCACTTCGGGATTTTTTCTCTGCTGGCTTCGGTGCAGTTGGTCTGAAATAACGGAGTGAGGTCCTCCCGGGATGGCTCGTGGCCCTTTACAACAGGCTTGCAGCAGACGGGTTGTCAAACCGCCCTGCGCCCCAGGCTGCCAGTTTGCTTTCTATTGCTTTACTGCAGAACACCCCTCACAAAATAATCTAACAACTGACGGCTCTACCCTCACCTGAGCAGGGCAGTTGTTCTGGAGCTAGGATGTAACTTCAGGGCTTGGCTCTGTTGTTTTGTTTTTTTTAATTTAAAAATATCAACGTTTATTTAGGATAAGGCACCAAGACATGAATTTTTGTATTTTTCCATGATTTACCCTGCAAAATCTAAAATACTCCGAATTTCACAATCATACAGCCCTGCAGCAAACCCACCCAGCTCACCAGCCTCTGTGGAGCTGGTGACCCCACCGAGCACGCTGGTGCTTTGGGGTATCTAGAGCAGAACCCTTCTAGCAAAACCCCCCACACAAACAAGACAAGCGGCTGGTGGAGAAGTGGTCTCAGCCCTGGGAATGTCCCCCGGCATCTTCCCTGCTCGGCTCTTGTGTCCCCTGGCTCCGGAACGCAGCAAGATGCTGAGTCCGCGTCCTTGGCTGGGGGCTGCTGCCCAAAGCCAGCCCCCCGCTGCCTTCCCTTCAGCCGGGGGGTCCCTGCGCCCCCCGACCAGCCTCATCCAAAGGGCAGCGGTGCTGGCTCCATCCCAGGGGCCACCAGAGGAGCCAGGCTCCTACCAGCACCTCTCTGCTGTGAAGGGTCCCTCAAGCTCTGGTTTATTGCTGCTGCCGGGCGTCACTGCAGCATTCGGGGCTTGACAGGCCTCTGGGCTTTGCCATCTGTTACTCAATGCAAAACAATGACGCAACTTATTCATCCTAATTACAGAATTCTATTCTGCAAAGATTCCTGTACTCCAGTGCGGATGCAAATCGTATGCTAATCACCGGAGAACGCGCACAGCCATCCAGCCCCAGAGGCCTGCTCCTGACGTTCTGCTCCCAAGCAAGGCTGGCAACCTCAAGAGTTCTCCTGTTCACCCACCCCTGCCCTTGCAGAGGACCTCCACAGTGGTGGTCTGACCAGGAGGTAGGTCAAGATGTAGGTTGGGTGCTGCCACCCCACCTAAGAAGAGATGAGTTCCATCCTGTGAAAGCATCAGCACTGAGGTATGACTAGAGAACAAGACCAACGCCAAGCTTCTCTTCATCCTGGTCCTGGTCCAGCCACATGTCCAATCGCAATGACACGGCTCTACAGCATCCCATGAACAGGCCTGACCCTTCCCACTGAGATCAGATGTTGAGTTCAGCTCTGAAATTCCTCGACCGAGCATGCTTGAAGTTCTTCCTCCTTGTTCTTTAGATGACTTATGAGCACTCTGGGAAATTTAGGTGTGAACTGTTCACACCAAAAAGGCCTTTAAAAGAAAACAGTACTTAGAAGAAATCCTTGCAGAAGAGCAGCCTCTGTAAATTGAAGTCTCCAACTGCACGTTAGGGAAGGTCAAAACCCAACGGCTGAAGAACACGCTTTGTTCGGAGGAAATTACAGGCGCGGGGTCGTTGGCACACGGTACCTGTCCCCTTGGCACGCAGAGCTGTACCTTAGAATAGAAAAAGCCCTTAAAATGGGTCAAGCAAATCACAGGACACTTCTACCCTGAAGACATGTTGGCTTGAAAACATTGCAGCTTCCTGACGGGAGGGAGCAGGGTCCAGCAGAAGGGCCCTGGAGCGGAGCTGCACACAGGGACCTCAGCTCTGCCGCAGGCTTGGCCACCCCGCAGGAGACCGCGCCAGAACCAGAGCCCTCTTCTTCCATTGACAAAGTAGGAGACGTGAATATTCACTCATTTGAGACCCACTGCTAGCAGGATTTAATACCTCCCTCAGGTACTATAGTGATTTGCATCCTAATTTCCCATTTTCTGGGTTTTTTTGGAAAGAAAAAAAAAAAATTAGAGCAAGGAGAAGAAAATAAGAGTTTAAGTGATAATGCTCAGGCAAATACCAAGAGATCTGGTCATTTGTCCTGCTCTGAAAGAGTATTAATCACTCACAGCAATGGGGCTACGTACCAAGAACACCGATATTAATCTTGGGAGGATGAGGATGTATAACACACATTGCAACGAGTAATTAAGAACCTCCCTGGCACAGCAGAACACAATGCAGTTTACCATGTGAGCGCACATGTCCTAGCAGAGAGGATCTCTTTCTCTAAAATATTTAAATGAATAAATATTAATCTCATCATTGAAAATTCAGCAGAGAGAGAAGATTTTAGAGGGGTATTTTTATGTTAAAGGAAGAGACATTTGGGCATAATTCCCTACCCGAAACGCCCTGGCCTGACATTAAATCACACCCATCTAGCCCTCCGTGTAAGTGTCATATGTGACTCCATCACGTATTAACCAAATGCAAAGAAATGTTGGGGTGTAGATAGGGAGCCTCTCCTCATCAGACACAGCCCTTCACTGCGAGTAGCAAGCTGGAGAGATCTGAAGATTTATCACAGAATGGTTTGGGTTGGGAGGGACCTCAAAGATCATCTAGTTCCACCCCCCTGCCATGGCAGGGACACCTCCCACTAGACCAGGTTGCTCAAAATCCCATCAACTTGGTCTTGAACACCTCCAGGGATGGAGCATCCACAGCTTCTCTGAGCAACCTGTTCTGGTGTCTCACTATCCTCACAGTGAAGATTTCCACTTCACATGGAAATACCGTCCACTGATAATTCCATTTTCCTCACTGGTGGGAAGCAGCTGTCACCAATGGTGACGGGAAAAACCAAAATCCTGGGCTCATCTTTTCCAGGGGCAAGGGAATGTGTGAGGAGCAGCTCTTGGTGGGTTTGAGCATGCCAAGGATCAGACAGGCACAGTGATGCCAGCAGCACAGACACAGAAAAAACACCCAGAGAGGGAAAACACTTTGCAGGGAGACCAGCACGGAGGAGACCAGCACGGAGGAGACCAGCACGGAGGAGACCAGCACGGAGGAGACCAGCACGGAGGGTTGTCTGTACTTGGAGGCAAAAGCAGGACACAGAGCCCAACAGAGGCAGATCCAGCATCGCTGCTTCCTTAAAGGTAGCCCTTGGGGTGATGGACAGTGCTGAAGAGGTGAACCTTCCTCACTGATGGTGCACTCACCAAGTCCCTGTTTCAATAAGCTGCCCGAAGCAAGGTCACCCATGGAAAAGAGCATCCAACGGGCTGCTGAAACGCGTACAGAGCATCCACAGCCTCTCCACATGCCCTACCTCAGGTGCAATGTAGTCCGGAGTGCCGCAGAAGGTCTTGGTGGTCACCCCGTCCCAGATGTTCTCCTTGCACATGCCAAAGTCCGCGATCTTTATGTGCCCCTCGCTATCCAGCATCACGTTGTCCAGCTTCAGGTCTCTACAAAGAGAAAGCAAAAGGATGACACAAAAGATCGCCCAGTAAAGACACGCTTTTCCTGGCTCTGGGTGCTCTCCTGTGAGCAAGCTCCAGCTTCAGCTGACAGCCAGGCTCTTTGTAGGACAGCGTTTGGGGAAACGAGCAGAACCAAGTCAGAGATCTGCCAGGATGAAATGTTTATTTTCCTTTTAACCCACAGGAACACCACGTTGGGCAAATCGCTTTTAAGTGTGCAACAGAAAACACTCTCATCTACCAGGCAGACAGATTGATTTTTTTTATTTTTTGGTGCCTATGAAAATCAAAGGGTACTTCAAGCTCCCCAGTAATGAAGTGCCTACTCAGCACACCTCTGCTATGTTCCCCCAAGAAAATACATCAATCGTGCTTCTCTCTGATCCTCGTCCACAGAATGCCATCAGTGACACCCAGCCCTGCAGGAGCTTTGCTCTTCAGCACCAACTGGGGGGCCAGATTCAGCTGCTGAGCTCCCGACACGAGTCCCAGCCCCTCAGAGGTGGGTGCTCCAGCCTGAAGGACAGTTCTGCAGCAAACACTCAGATTTCAGGTGCAATTTATACATCACCAGCCATGTAACGAGGCCTGTGCCCTTCCTGGCTTGTGGTCTATGCAGTAAAGCACCACCCAAAGGTCTCCATTCCAATATCAGAGCATGTCTGCAAGATCTCCCTCACCCAAGGGCGACATTTCCCTTGCTCAGAGTGTGAAGGGCATGTTGTGATGTGTGAGCCCCCTTCTTAGGAACCCCCGGCTGAAGCACCCCACGAGGAGCAGCCTGCCCAGCAGAGCCGTGGGGCTGCACCGTGCAGGAGCGCCTGTCAAGGAAGAGCCCAAGATGCATAATTTACACAATCTTGCTGATTTTTAAGGTTGTTTTTTCCAGTTATTGTGTCAGAGCTTAGAACCCTGGCGGGCCAAAGGCAGACGGACACGAGCCTGGGTTTGGATTCGGAGGAAGGCAGGCAGAAGGGGCACCAGGGACTGGCAGCCCTTGGATCTCGCTGGAGCGGCTGGGGGCAAAACACATCCCTGGTGTCAGCTTTGCTCCGCTCCTCTCATCTCCAGAGCAGTCCTCAGCATCTCCTAACAGCAGCGGCACAGCTGGCAGCTCTTTTTGCGGAGCAGTTAATGGTATCTGACACTCATTAGGATGCTCTGCTCTACCTTGGGCTCTGGGAATTCTCCCGAGCAGGGACGAGCAGCAGCACTCTGGTTTCAGCGCTTAACCAGCAGCCTCCGAGCCTGGTCCCTGGTCCAGCAGTAACCTGGCTAACGCTACCACCGTACTGTGAATGGAGAAGAAGTGTCTGAGCCAGGAGTGACAGGCTTGCACTGCGGATCTCAGACAAAGCCATTATTCTAGTGTTAAAGAGTCAGAAAATAGGGCCCTGCGGAAAAACACGTGGCTCAGAATCGGTCCATGCTGCCAGGGAGCGTTTGTATGGAGAGAATACATCTCCATTATCTCTTGAACGGAGAGAAACGCATGAAACAGAGGCATGAGAGGAGCCTTCCTACAAAACAAGGATGAAGACAAGCACCTTCTCAAAGGCCAGCGACACCACGAGGTGTGGGACCCGCCGGGCACCTGCCAGCCCCTGCCTGTGGCCCCAGCAGCAGGAGCCCTGCGGAGCATCCCGCTCGTGCCATCGCTCTGCCCGCAGCTGGAGGAAGAGAGGAAGGAGGAACTTGCTCACCTACCGATAAATGATGCCTTTGCTCTGCAGGAAGAAGAGGCCGATGGCTATTTCTGCTGCGTAGAATCTGAAATGAGAGATTTAAAAGGAAGACTGACAATTAAAGGAGACAAGTCAAAATGAAAACCTTTCAAACCAAATCGCACTGAACGGAACGCGCTGGGCACGCGTGGCCAAAGGAGAAAGACAGCCACAACGTGAAAATACCAGACAAGCATCACACGGGCACGACACAAGGCACCCTCCACTCGTTCCAGGTAGGGAGGCCATCAGGTTGCTGTGGGCTAGCAGGGCACTGTCACTGCTCGTTACGCACAGGCTCATTAAGCGTGTGCTGGGATCTACATCTGCTCATTACCGTGTGCTGCCAATGCAGCTTGAGAAGTTATCTGCCATCTCGGGGAGGCCGAGAAGATAATGTGTACTGCCTCCACTATCTGCAAAGAGTATTCTGGGTGGACTTGGAGGACTCTGCCAGGGTCCAAAACACCAGTTTCAAACCCACCCAGGCTCTGCTCATTGTGTTTTTTAATTAACCACAGGAAGGCTTTCACAAACACATCCTGCTCTGTGCAGATTACAGGGAGCAGGAGCCAAAAGCCACCAGTTGACACTTGGTTTGGCAACCCCAGTAGAGAAGCCAAAGACCCAACATCCCTCTCACGCCCTGGGGAAGGGCACAGGGCAGAACAGCGGCTGGGAGCTGTCCGGGTGTGGCTGGTATCTCCCAGGAGGCCTCCAAACCTCCTGCCTGGTGCTTTTATGAAGGTCAATTATTTACTTATCAACAAGTGCAACGCATCCCAAGGATGAGCTGGAGGCACCAGCATCCTTGGCACCAGGCAGTGTCATCCTGCATCCTCCAATTCCTGCTGTCTTTCCTTTCCCCTCCCTTTCTTTCACCACAAAAGCCTGTGGCCTGGACTCTGTTTCCAGCTCCATGACATCAAATACCTACCCTGAAGGTGCCGGACTAGGGCTACTGAACTTACACAGCATGTGGCTCTTTAAACCTCCCAACCTGCTGGATCTGGTACATTAAGTCCCCACCATTCACGTATTCCATCACAAAATACAAGCGGTCCTGAAGGAAAAAAGCAAACAATTACCAGCAGAGTTATTAGAGCAGGGAATCTGCAGGGGGGGGGTGAGGTGGGAAATAAGGATCAAGGCAAGCGAGAGCTCCAGTCTATATTTCTCCTGGCAATACAATTATCCCACTGCCCTCGCCGAGGGGTGCAGGCAGAGCCTGTGCTCATACCCAGCCTGCGGGACAGAGGCACTAATTCCTCTGCAATGCTCTGGACTTAAGCCCTGCACCTTTGCAGACAGATCCGATGGAGAAGGCAAGCGGAGGAAGTCCTAAACCAGAGGTTCTTCACCTCCTGTTAATGGACTTGCTCTCGTCCTTTGCTGAAGCCACTTTGCAGGGTGTTGGATCAGCTCCTTGCTGCTCTTCCCCAGGCACTGCACGGCTTCAATCAAGAGATGCACAAGAGATCTGAGCAGCTTTTCTGGGGACCGGGCTCCACGCGTGGGCTCTGACCAGCACAGTTTGGCCAAGCACCAGGAGGGCTGTGGGACATTCCCAGCTCACCAGTCTCACCCTCCCCGGGAGCAGGCAGTGGCAGTGCCGGGGGGGACACACGTCTGCAGGGGACCCGGCAGCCCTTGGCCAAGCTGGGGAGGCAGGAGGCGCCTGCACCCCCCTCTCCTCACCCCTCCAGCCTGGTCTGAGGCTACACCTAGTGTTCATGCATGGTTCATTAATTAATTGCTAAGAGTAGAACAAACAGGCCAATTAGTGACTTTGAATCAATTAAAACACTTGCTGGTAGGTGCAACCACAGCCACCTAGAAGCGCACGCTGACTTTGCCTCTAACATGTAATAGGTGCTTTGCTTTCATTCATTAAGACCCTCCAGACTCCAGCCCCGCTCCCCTTCCACAGCATGGCAGCCCCGGAGGCGCAGACCTCAGAAATGCCCGGGAGAGCTTCGGAAGTGATGTGTGCTCCTCTGCACCATGCTGTCCTGGGGACAGCCGGGCTCCAGATCCCACTGTGCGCTGCCTGGAGCCGCAGCGACAGCGGGGAGCTGGTGAGGGGACCTGTACCCAGCCCATAGTCGTGCTGGCCATAAGCCCCATCCTCTAAACGTTGTTAGAAACTGGAGAAAGTGCGGGTCACGATTGATCCCAGACCACAGTCAACCCCAAGGAGAGCATCGAGGCAAGAAATGAGACCAGATGACTCCCACAAAGCTCACAGCTATGGATTAATAGAACAAAAGCAGCCAGATCTTATCATGCTGAGTCTGGAGCAGAGCTCTAGCCCAAGCCCTGCAAACCCTGGGAGACACAAGATTTGGGCAAGCTCCACACCAGCAACACCTTCATGCTGGGGAACCCGTGCCCTTGAAACGCCACTTCCCTCTGATGTCTCACAGCTCTTTTTTCTTTAATGGGAAATGGCTGTGAAGAAAATTGTGCAAGACTGTGAAACCCACCAACCTAAACCATTGCAGGACATTTCTCGGGGAGGAAGAAGAAACTGCTCCGGACCATGGGAGGACATGCTGGAGTGGGACACAGACTGTGTCCGAGTGGGTCTTCCCTGCCAGCAGACATCTGTGCTTGCATCTGTTATGGATGAGAACAGCACAGCGCTGCGTAACACCCAGCCCGAGTCACCCTGTTAACAACAAGCAACTTTCTACAGCCTTCAAAACCCAGTTGTGGAGCCCAAAGACATCCCTGCAGCCCAAAGACATTCCTGCAACCCAAAGACATCCCTGCAGCCCAAAGACACCCCCAGGCTCTCCCCAGCCCTGGACCATGGAAGGAATGACACAAAGGCTGGAGCACTGTGAGAGCTTTGGGTTTGCAACATTACATAATAATTGATAATATTTCCCATTCTTCACCTTCCCCTTAAATAAAACTTGCCCTGCATTTTAAGGAGGCCAGAAGATGCAAGTGTGACCATAACCATCACAAGGGCTTTGGAGCAACCGGTGTAACCAGCCTCTGCACCCTGGAGCAGCACAGCCCACCCTGGCAGCGGGGCTACCTCAAAGGTAATTAAATACGGTACTGAAGGGGCAATCGGGCTGTGTATAACGCAGCACGGATGGGATAGGGAAGAGATAGCGGCTTATCAGATGACAGGGAGCTTGGGAGCACAGTCCTCGGAGCGCTGCCAGGGCAGCAGTGCCGTGCAGCAGGAGGGCACGGGGCAGAAAGTCACCTTCAGCAGCCGCTGCCACGCCAGCCCTCCGGTGCCAGCCCCGGGAAAGCGCAGCAACGCTGCGCTCCTCTGCAGCTGCCTCCTAAATATATCGATCGGCTTCAAGAAGGAAGAGCATTAAAAAGACGGTCTCTTGAAACAGCCAGCTGAGCTCTAAAAGCAGGATTTGCGCTTTCCTCATTTGGGTGGAGAAGAGAATGCTGGTGCTTCAGAGGGGAAAAAATGAAAAAAAAAGAAGAACCGTCATGAATAAAGCAGCCAGATGGCCGGGCAGCCCACGGGCTGGAGGAGAGGGTGGAGACGGAACGCTGTCCTGGCTTTTGGCTGTGGCAGGGAAGGACGGGATCTGTCCAAGTCGGGAGCATCTGAACTCACCGAGCAACAGCAAGTTACAGATACGTAAACACCCTGTGCAGAGATTTGCACGGAGCTGGTAAAACATTCACCCCTGCCTTGGGCAGCCAGGGCACAACTCGGGGATCCTTCCAGTGCCGCCCTCCTCCTAATTAACCATGTGCTGGGTCCATCTCCTGCCTGACTCCCCACGGCGAACAAGAGTCGGAGCCAGGACAACAACCGAGCTCCCCGTTCACCTGTTATTTATCATTTCTGCTGCTGCTGTGCCCTTCGCTGCTTGGCTCCAGAGGGAAGGGAGGCTGGCAGCCAAGGCACAGCTCACCCGGGGACACCCAGGGACATCCCCCTCCTGGGGGCCATTCTTGGACAGAGCACCCCACGATCCCTCAGCTGGACCAGCACCAGGCTTCGCTCATCCTTCAGACCCAGGCAGCAGCTCCCTCACTGCCCATCTTCACTTTTCCTTTAAAATGCAGATTTCGGGCTTTTCTCATTCCCACCAGACTCTGAGAAGTGTGCTCCGGACTGTGCTCCCAGAAATCAAAGTGCTTTGTGCCAGCATTTGATAATACACCCTGCTATACATTTTGATTACATTACAAATACGATTACTATTAAGCTACTATAGGTCTGCCAGGAATAATCCCGCGCTGACTCACTTCAGATGCCAGAGAGATGCTGTGTGAAATAGCTTCTCCTGCCACATTTTGATTGCTGTGCCGCAAAGCCGGTCCGCGGGCTTTAAATACACTGAATGTGTTTGGTAAATGAAATTTCTGGGATAATATTAAAATGTAATCCTCCTGGATAGCATTGTCACCGCTCTAAAGGACTCTGCTGATTCCCTCTCCCTGCTCCCGCTGACACGGACCTGGACGTTCTCACTCACATGTCGCTCCATGGCTGGGCAGGGGTTGCGTTAAAGGTCCCCGTCCCCCTCCCCACGCCCCGTCCCTACTTCTCATTTGCACAACCTCAGCTGCACGCCCATTTCCAACTGAATTTCCTGTGATTTGTGCCAATTTTCACTCTTTCCTCAGGTTTTTGACCACAAGAATGAGTCCTGAGGGAAAGCACAGGACTTTGCTATTGAATCCCACCAAACATCACGGGCCGAGAGGGCACTCGGGGGGCTGGGAGGGCACTCGGGGGGCTGGGAAGCCACCAACAGCTCCCTGATGGAAACATCTCAAGGGTGCAGATAGCGCACGTTACCACCTCCAGTTTAACGCACGCACGTTTCATTCGTGGGGGCCCTTTTGCCAGCAAACTGGACAAGTAGTGAGGCTGCCATGGCAGAACACACGTGGCTGCTTTTGCAAGCGCAGTATCCAGAAAAGAAACGTGAATAAAAGCAAATATATGTTTCAGAGAAGCTAAAATACATGACCAGGGCAGAAGTCCCCACAGCTCCTGGTCACCCTGCAGCCACTCAGAGAAAGACTGGTCCTGGGTAACTGGTGACACTGGTCTCTAGAAGAGGGTTTCCATCCACAAACTCACCAATGCAGCTAAATGTCAGACACCCCTTACTCAACATTCAGGACCTGGCGGGGTCCCCCCTGCCCAGGGACAGGCTGCGGCAGCGCCACTTACCATCGTCTGAAAGCAGGAGTGGAGCTGGGTGAGGAACGGAGGCTTCCCGGAGAGAGCCAGCACACGTTTTTCAACCATCGTGCACTCTACGTCATCGTCCTGGATAACGACGTCCTTCTTCAAGATCTTAACAGCGTAGAGCTCATCCGTGCCCTTCCTCTCTGCCAGCATCACCTGCACAAGGGAGAAGACACAGGCTGAAGGAACATGTGGATCTGCCAAGCTTCTAGCTGGCCGCGGCCAACAGTTAAAAATAACAGCTTGGTTATTGCCCTGTGGCTCCCAGCGTAACCCTGACAAGAGACTCAGGTGCCAAATGACGCAGAAAAGCTACCAGTGGTATTTCCAGAAGGATTTTAGAACCCTCAGTCTAACAAGTAACACATCTACTTCCTCACCACAACATCGCTCGAGGAACCCAGCCCAAGGGGCTCGCTGGTGTCTGAGCCACAGATCACCCCTCATCACCCTCCACCCCCGAGTCGAGCTCCAGTTTGGCACCCTCAGGGTGCAAAGAAGTGTCAGAGGGGAGCGTCAAGAGCTTGAACACAGAGTCCATCAAATTATGAAGCGGAAAGTGGGAGTCAGTATATAGCCAGGGGTAAGGAAAACCACCAAGATTGTCCCTGCCTCGCACACCCCCTCCACAACGCGCCACGACCAAAACCCAATTACATGCTGGTCCATCACCCAGCCAAAGCTCCTCATCCAGAAGAACCCATCCAACCTCCCATTTTGAATCAGTTTCACCCATTTGCAGGTTTATTCATTACAATAAATGGGATGCGCTGCTTCTGCTGGCCCAAATTCCCCCCATTCATCCCATCAGCCCCAGTGAGGATCTCCAGACTGACCCATGACACTCCACTGGTGTAAGCTGCTCCTTGGGCTGCCGGCAAAACAAGTGGACTCTGAAACCACCCTTTGCTTCCCATTCTCCCTCCTCGCACTCCCTCATCACTTCAGGTTTCACTGGAAATGAATTGCTTTCCATTTGAAAGAGGCTGCAGAAACCCTCCCAGTCCCATCAGGAGCAGGAGCTGGGATGCTTGGAAAATAAATTATGAGAAGTCAGCATCAATAGGGTGGAACTGAGACGCATTTCAGACCATCGCAGATGGGCAGAGAAAACGTGAGCGGGTCTCACAGATGACTTTTCAGATGCTAAGGACATTGGAACGAAGCCTCTTGTCAGCCCCACATAGACACGGAATGGCAGAGGACAGCCTGAGGACAGGGCAGGGGACCCAGCGTGAGGTCTTTGGTGCCCACCCACTTGCTGGCGTGAAAACACGGGCAGGATGGGGAAGCGCACGTCTGGAAGTCAACTCTGGCTCACTGTAGGCGCTTGGCTGCAGCCCTGGAGACGCTGCCTGTCCTTGACATGCCGCTCGTCAGGATTAGCCGGGAAAGGCACCGGGGCTCCTCGGTGCCAAGCGCTTTGGAGAAGCCACTGACATTGACATTTTCATCAGTGGGGCCGGGGCGGCCGCGCGCCGCACTCAGCCCTCGGCAGGGCTCAGAAGCACATTGACAGCATGTCAGTGGCTTCAGCAACCCATTTATTCACTGGCTGATGTTTGGAGAAAGTTGGGAACCTGGAGCAGCTCAGCGTGCAGCCGTGACACGGCCCAGCACGGCACAGGGACCAGATCTGTGCTCATCCTCTCCTGCTAGCAGCTCCCCGAGGCGTCTCTCAACAGCTCTTTGCACCGAACCAAGGAGCTGCGGAGGGCCCACGGGCAGGGACAGGCGCCGGGTGCCCGGGCAGCAGCTGGTGGCTTCACATGGAGCCACCACCTCTGCCCTCCCTGATGAAGCTGCACAAACGGGGCCCTTTCAGGTCATCGCCTCCATTTATCTTCACCATTTTTACACGAGTTGAGATTTACAAGTCACCAGGCAGAGGTGCTAAAAAACAGGGCTGATTTTCAAGTGATAAAAGCAGATGAGCTTTGGCCCTTCAAAGGTGGTGGGAAAGGAGAAGCAACCACTCCAGAAACACGGTTTGTGGGGAGAGGAAGCCGTTGCCTGGGAGCAAGTGCACTAAATGTGATATCAATTCTACACAGACCCTTTCAGAGACAAAGCAACAGAACCAGGGAACCTCTGAGCCCGACATCTGCTACTGCCTCGAGGGGACCACACTGGGGTGGGGGGTGGCAGCAGGAGCCCACCCGAGATGACAGTGCCAGGCAGGGCTCGGAAAGCATCCGTGTGCTTCTCCAGACATCTTCCTCGGAGCCTCTCAGGGGAGAGCGCGTTGTTGTTGGTAACGGAGAGTGTTCGGGGATGAAGACCCCAGGAGACTTCCCTGGGGGTACAGACAGATCAGATGCAAAGGTCAAACCAGCTGCTGGAGAACGGGGATCGGCTCTGCCGGGGCGACCACAAGGGCTTGTAGTGATTGGATGGAGGGTAACGGGTTCAAGCTGGAAGAGGGGACGTGGCTGCCACCAGCATCCTTGGTCTCTGCAGCGCAGTCCAAGGCAGAGGCTGCCTGCTGTACCACAGCACAAGCAAAAAAACCTCTCTAGGGTGTACATGGACTGTAAATGTCTCTGTGGTGGCTTCCTGGTGACACAGCAATCCCGAGCCACAGCTGAGCCAGCCCTGCTCTACTGGAGTGTAAAAGGCAAAAGGACTTTGCAGCTGCCCAAGGTCGGGCTGTGCTACACCCGAGCTGAGAGCAGAGGGATGCCCAGAGCCACACGCTGCTGTACTTCTCCCTGGCATCTGGGCTGGCAGAGCGAGCAGCTCCAGAACCGCACATCCAGACCAAGGCAGCTCAGGATGCTGCAATCGCTGCCAACCTGCACATGCAGAAGAGATTTGCAGGCTCTGGTCCATAGCCAACCGAGAAAATACCTCCTGCATCTGGAGTCAGAGGCATGAGCTCTGCGCAGGCAGGAGCAGCTTGTGGGGCTTATGAGACCACCTCGACGCCGTGTCCCTCCAACCCTGCCCGCGGCAGCCCGGTGGTGCGGTGCCAGCCGACAGCTTGCAGTGTGGAGCCACAGCTTGTCCTGCTCCGAGCTCTCAGTGTGCCAGGGGCTGGCACCAGCACATGGCATCGCAGTTCCTATGGTGACTGCGGCACGGGTGCAGCTGAGATCTCAGGAGAAGCACAGGCGGGCTTCAGCAACGGCTGAGAATGACAAAGAGAAAGATGGGACCCACTGAATCATAGAATCGTTTTGGTCGGAAGAAACCTTCTAGAGAATTGAGTCCAACTGTTCACACAGCATTGCCAGGGCACCACTAACCCATGTCCCTCAGCACCACATCTCCACGCCTTGGAAACCCATCCAGGGATGGGGACTCCACCACTGCCCTGCCCAGCCTGGCACAGCCCTTCACAGCCCTTTAGTGG
>JAVSBS010020198.1:0-16815 GCA_033124195.1 Coracias cyanogaster | reverse complement strand
CCATCAGGAACTCCCCGTTCTCCTCCTGTCACTGATATTTCAGAGGATCTCTAAGCTCTCCACCTCCAGAGAAGGAGCAAACACCCGTCAAGAGAAGCTGGGACCTCCCTGAGCTCAAACACCAGCGGCAAAAGGCTGGGGAGCAAAGGGGAGCCAGAGTGAAAGGTGCGTTCACCCCTTGTGCTCCGCAGGCGATAGGCGAGCATCGCTCCCGGGCACCCCCTCATTACCTCCCCTGCCTGGCCAGGAGATGGCTGATGGCACAGCAATATTCCCTGCAATTAAGGCAAATCAGAGTGGTGTCGGGCCATCCATCCTGCCGGCAGACACCGCGCTGGTGCCCACCTTCCTGCCCACTCCAGGCTGAGAAGCCCCAGCAGCCACTTGAGCATCACGATTCCTAATGGAAATCATGACAAAGTTGGCAAGACCCCAAGAAAAATGAAGGCCCCGAGTCACATAATTACTAGAAGAATGAAATTCTGTTACCACTCATAACCGGTCTGGAAAGTTAATTAAAATGTTCACATGTATTTGTAATTATTAGAGGAAAGAAGGCAGCCAAATAAAAAAGAGCCTTAAAGACACAGCGCACACCCCGCTTCCCTAAAGGAACCATCTGATGTTGGTGATGGTCCCATCAGCCATCTCAGGTCTCGTCACTGTCACGCAGTCCGGAAGGGAGCCAGAACCTGGGATCCCTTCCCGTGACACCAGCGAGCGAGGGCAGATCCCGCGGGAGCAGCCACCCGGACCCTACACACGGCCATTGGTGCAGAACGTGCAAAGGCGTAGGTTTGTACCGCACCTTCCCAAAGCTCCCCTTTCCCAGCACCATCAGGAAATTGAAATCCGAAAGTTTCATCCGATCTCTGCTCCCGTTGTTGTCGAATTTGGAAATGGCATTTGTGGTTTTCTCGTCCGCAGCCTTGGACCCCGTTCCAATCTTGGCTCTCTGCAAAGATCAAGACGGGATGGGGAGAAAAGAGAAAAAATTTACTGAAAACGGTGTGGAGAAAGGTCATCACAAAACCAGCGAGTGCTCCTGGAACCCCATGGTAATTGGGTCCTTTTCCATAAGCGTGACAGGGACAGCACCAAGAGGGGCACTGGGGAAGTTAAGAGCCCCAGTGCATTGCGCTGTTTGGCTGGTTCCCAGTTAAATCTCTGCGAGAGCAACTGGGAGCCACCTCCGCCCATTACCCCCCCACCCCTCTCCCTGCAGCCCCTGTGCCTGGGGACCTGCCCCGTAACACGGGAGGGCATCCCACATACCGAGCTGGGGCTTAAATGAGCTTTTTGTTCCCAAAGCTGCCTTTGTCTCTCACCTCACCAGGAAAGGCCAGATGAACCTAAGTATATTAAGGTAAAAATACAAGACTTTTGACCCAGCTGCACCTCCTTTCCTATCTGATACTGAAGAGAACTGCACTCCCGTGCCAGCTCAGGCCGAACGCAGGCAGCCACAGATTCATTCTGAACAAACCAGGATCAGGAGCACTCCTCCTGCATCCCTGAGCACCCGCGTGAGCTGCTGCAATCACCACTGCTTATTAAGGAGCCTCGCAAAACCCCCCCCATCTTTAAACACAGAAATCTCACCGGTGGCTCAGCACCTCCTCGTTGGTCCAGGGACCATCTGATTTGCTGAACCACCCCTTTGTAAAAGCTGTCTCACAATTTATTCGGTTTTAATTTCTAGAAATATGCGACAGTGTAAGGCTTGCACCGAGCTCAGTCTAGCATGAAATTCCATTAACCCGATTCCAGCAGTTCAATTTGGCTGCTGATCGCAGCTCCTCCAGATAGGAGCCTCACAAGTAATCTCCAAGCCTTTGCTGCTGCTAATTGGCTCCTGCAAGGTTCTCCGTGCTGTAGAATTCCCCATTCAAGGTCACCTGCAGCACCTACAAACATCTGAAGAACTCCTGCACCAGAAACTGAAGGCACGGGGTCTCCAGGTTTGCAGACACCACAACTGCTAAGGCAGCTCTGCCCCAGGGAGGGGGCTGAGATCATCCCACCACCACCAGTACCTGCTCCTGCACAAGCAGAGCTGGGTACACACCTGCTTTCCAGTGGGAAAACGTGCTTCCATCGAAAAGGAATGAAGTCACCTCTCCTGAAACATGAGGGATCCTCACTGTGATCTTCAGGCTTTGGCAATGTCCCCAAAAGAAAGGACTCCCCAGCCAGAGCATTTTACTTCAAAGCAGCTCTGGTGACAAACAGCAGAGTCCTTCCTGGTTTGATGCTCGTCCCACCATGAAGAGCTCCGCTGGACACGTTGTGAAGCGGTGACCACACCACGCGGTCCTGTGCAGCAATCTCCAAAATCTCACCCGAGGCAAAACCAACATCATCCCTGGTCAGAAGAGCGCACAGCCTCCGGCCCTTGACACCTGACCCTTCGCCATTCACGATGCCGAAGCCTTTGGCTCTGGCACCAGCCGAAAGCTGCTCGTTGAACCTGGCTGAAGAGGGATCCAAATGTGGGCATCTGACCGTGAGCAGCCCCTGCGTCTGCAGGAGACCAGCCCTGTGCTGTGTAACTTTGCCTTCAGCCACCCTCACCCCATCGTACGGCAGAGCTCTCTCCAAAAGAGACATGTACTTTACAGCAGGCAAAGTAGTTCTATCTGGTGAAAGCTTCCTAAATATCAGAGCTGAAAAAACACACCGGTCAGATCAGATTTGACACTAAATTAACCTCTGTGAAAACAAGCTGTGATGAAATTCAAGGGCCATACTCTGCTTCCATTAAGTGACAGCCCAAAGCACACCCCTAGTTCTGAGGAGCCCACGCTCTCCCTCCGCAGCTCCACAGCCCAGCAGCACTGGGGGTGGCCACGGGACCCAAACACTGAGCGAGGCTGGGGGAGGCTCCCAGTCCTGGGCAGAGCAACAGGAAGACAGGGGAGGGATGAGGATTTTCATTTCCTTCACCCCAGCAAACCGTCCAGCTTCAGGCACGGTGGGACCAGCAGACCCCTGGGCAAGCACCCAGCACCCGAGCAGCTTCAGGTCCCTCCTGTTGCTGCTCCCGAGCTGCTGTTTGAAGAGGGGCTGCTTCCATCACACTCAGTCGTGCACTTGACCTGAATTTGCATCCACAGTATGTTCATAGGAGAGAAGATGAGGATGCAACCACAAGGCGACTTCCCTGACAGAACAGGCTCGGCCAGGAGGTGGAAAGCTCTTTCCAGAGCCCAAAACAAGAGTTGGGGAGATGTCAAGGTTGTCACCCCCAGGTGAGGTGTCTTGCTTTTGCTCCGAGTGTCTCTAACGCCTATCTCTGAGTGAGCACAAAAGTCCTTTAACCTTTTCTTAATCCACTCCTAACGCTCCCACGATCGAGACCTCTTTAAGCTTTACAACTGAAGCGTGCCAAATATCGCTCATGAAATTTTTCAAAAAAAAGCACTTGACCTTCGTTATCCAACTCCATTTGTCACAGTTAATTTACTACATCTGAATTTATGCAACAGCAGCTGACGTTCACATCTATCAAGCTGTCCCAGCAAGCGGCTGATAAAGACCGAGAGGAACTGGCAGGGGATGCAGCGCAAGGCTTCACGCTGTGCTTTTGTCTCGGGATGGTTTCCTGCCAAGTCCGGGACGTGCCCGCTGCAGCAGCAGGACCTCGGCCAAGAACAGCACCTTCACAATGCCAGAAAGGACCATTGCTCCAGCCGGCAGCTCCACCAGCATCCCTACACCTTCCGTGTCATCCAGGCTGACCCCTCGGTCCCTTCAGCTGAGTCCTCCTGCGATGTTAAGCCCACTCAAAATATAAACCCATCATATGTGCCTCAACTTCGTCCTGTCGATTGGCGCTGCCCAGGAATGGGCAGGATCAAGCTGCACTAATGCAGATCGACTGGAGGATTCTTTTCAGTCTGTGTCATCTGAAATGCTGTGGCAGCACCCTGGCTCTGCACCCCAAGCAGGCTCCGGGACACTCCTCAACCTGGCCGGGGACTCCTTCCCTCTGACACCGACCAGCTCACCACCGAGGGCACAGCAGGGGAAGAGGTGACGAGGCAAGGTGAGGGCTCTGCCGCGCTGTGGCAGAGTGAAATGACACCTCTGGACAAGGTATTTTCTCACCTGTAGACAACTCATCACCTGACTTCCAACACAGATACTGTCTTAACCCCACTGGAGCATCACAAAATGCATTCAAAGCTGGCGGTTAGTTCTGCACAGAGCTGACAGCCGTTGCTTGTATGCCAGCTGTTGTCTTAGAACTGTCTTGTTTTCCGGGATATCGAGGAAAGTTATATATAGATGAGATCATAGAATCATACAACAGTTTGGTTGGAAGGGACCTTAAACATCATCCAGTGCCAACCCACCTGAGAGATTAGAAAAAGAAAGGAGAAAAAGGAACTAACTCTCCAGCCCTGTGCTGCAGTTACAGAGTTCACACCGACAACCGTAAGGGCAACTATTCTATCTGTGCACGGCTCATTTCACGTACATCTCCAGATGCACCACGTTTGTTCTTAGGCTTCTGGGAAGACTTCAGCTATAGTGAAAAGCAGCACAGACCTACTAATTCAGTAATGTCTGGATCAATCATTCAGCGAGATCTTCCATGGTTTATTGAGTAGTAAATAGACACTTCTCCTTGAAGCCTCTTTGGGGAGCTGGACCCGAGCTCACTGAAATCTTTCAGAGACTGGCAGGGAAATCTCATCAGCTTCAGTTCACGCCCGTGTGGTCCTCGGTGCCATCACTGCAAAGCCCCGGCGCTCTCAGATGCTGACAGCAGCTTCGCGGGGCCAGCTCCTCGCGGAAGCCCAGGTGAGATAAGGCTCTGCAGAGCTTCTCCAGCTCCCTGAAATCCCATATCCACATTCGCTCAGAAAAGCCCACTGCTTATGTCCTCTGCTTTCCACAGGCATCACCAGCACTGTCCCTGAGGACCAGCTCTGCGCTTCCATCCGCAGGGACCAGAGCCGGTGGCAACAGCAAGACCTCGCTCCCTCCCTCTCCGCACGCCTTGGGCATCGACCCAGGGTTTTGATTCATTCACACACCAGGACCGTAAAATTATTCCCCATATGCCAGATGAGAAGGGGCGAGGCCACGCGGACACCCCGGCTGCGGGCAGGAATGCCGGCTTGGCTCACACTCCGCTGCTCCCCGCAAAGTGACAGGCTCACTTCTGACGAGCCGCCGTCATGCATCCGACCTTCGCTGCCACTTGGCCGCATCAATTAGCCTGCAGTTTAATCAGCACAGGCTCCACTCCTGGTTCGTCAGACGACGTGGTGACCCAGGCTGGGACCAGCGCTGCGCACCACGGGAAGGATGCGTTATGGAGGTCATGGAAAATTAACTCACTGGCTCACACGTAGGGCCTTAGGGTCCAGGCTCAGGGCTCCAGCAGCATTTCCGTCGGTGACACGGGTGCAGATGCTGTCAGGGGTCACTGACACCTCGGGCCAGCTCACCCAACCATCACCATCTCAAAAACCCAGCGTGGTCTCAGGCAGGCTACAGAGGCTGCCACAAGACCCAGCGGCTTCTTTCCGAGATTAGCTCCAAATCCAATTATATTAATATCTTAATTCATCTTAGTTAATTATATTAATTCATGATCAGCAGCATGACATTAAAAACAGATGAACAAATCCTATTATATGGGACCTCAGAAGGTGGGTAGAATGGAGGCACCAACAATGTGTGCACGTGCTGACATCATAGCATGGTTCCAGCAGGTTGTCTTGGGACACCCAGGATCTTCATCGCTCTTTAATTGGAATATAGTGTTGGGAACGCACTAAATGAAGTAGCTCCTTCTTCAGCTACGCTCTACTCATTTTGGTAAACACAAATTGCAACCCTAACAGGAAGATACTGTCTGAAACAAGGCAAATGAAAGGGGGGTGTTCGCTACGCTGCTTTCTTTGCAGCGAGAAAAAACAACTTCTTAGAAACGATGGGATTTCAGACTCCTCCCCGCCCGCAGGTAGCCGAGACACGGGATCAAGCACATCTTAGCAGAGCACGGGGTGCCAAGCAAACATCACACAAAACTCTGCATTGTGCAACATTCTCTGTTGTATTTTCAACCTGACAGAAGCGCCAAAGAACCGTTTCCACCTCTCTCATCTCCTCATCCACCAGCAACGACTGTTCCCTTTCCCGGCTGAGCCGCTGCCTGCTCTGACTGCAGACACACGTGTGCAGGGAGGTCACTGCTCTTGCAAAGGAGAAGGGGGAATTCCAGAAGGGTGAGATGGACGGATCATGCTCTGTGCTACAATTAAAACCCATTCTGCCAATCCCATTGGAAAGCCGGGTGGGAATGAGCCCTACACTTCCAGCTCCTGGTGTATTCGAATCCTTTTGCCTTCACTTGCTCTTCTGCAAACCTCTCCAAAACGATGCTCTTTGGCTCATCTGGCCCAGCTCCTCATCACTCCTCAGATCCCTGCTGCTCCCGGCCCGCTGTGTCCTTGTGCTGGAGGAGCCGCGCAGCTGCAGTGGCCCAAGGAGTGACCAGAGCCCTGCTTGAAGCACCCGCGGCCGCTCTGCTCTCCCCTGCCCTAGAAGCACCAGCTTGGCATGACATGACCCAGCGAGGCAGGAACCGCCTGCATCACAAACTTCCTATTCCCACGTGGTCCTTGCTCATTATTTAACGTAGCCAAACCATTGCTGGAAAGCTTCAAATCTTCAAAGTGACTGGTTGGGTTTTTTTTGCTATAGAACAACTTACCTTCTGGAAATACCATTTGAAGCTCATGCCCTGGACAGCCTCAGGAAGGACCGGCCAAGGACACAGGTCCCCAGGAGTGGGTGCAAAGCAGGGAGAGGGAGGGATGATGGGCTGTACCCTGGTCCATGCTCCCCGTGCTGCTGGGGAAGGAGCTGGCAAGGAAAGCCCCTTCCCGAGGGCACAGCAGGCAGTGAGTCCCCAAGAAAAAAAATCAGTTCACCTCAAACTTCTGCCTCAGTTCCTCGTTTCCTTCTTCTCCCTCAGGAGGCACTGGCACGTTGAAATACTCCCCCTCCTCCTGGCTCAGCAGCTTAAACCTGGAGGGACACAACGAGAAGGTCAGGTCAGGAGGGGTGGCATGACTGTGGGCAGGCAGGACCACAGCTCTGCCTCTGCTGCACCCATGTCCAGGGGACCCTTCCCCATGGTTAGAGGATCCCCCCAAACCTCACACCCCCAAAGCATCCTGCTCAGCAAGCTCACAGACATGACCTTGAGTGGGGGGGTTTTCTGGAGTCCCTCGCTGTACTGGGGACCCCAGTCACCACGATCCAGAAAGCACATCCACTACCTGCTGCGGCCAACACCACAAAGTGCTGGTGCTTCTTCCAAAACATAAGCTTGACCAAAAAACCCACCGAAGAAGCACATCTTTCTCGTGACGGCCATAAGCAAGCTCTTGCCCCATCAGCCCAAGGCAGGTTGGGCTTCATGGGGCCAGCACATGGAACCTGGTGATGCCGGGGCGATGCCAGCCACTGTCAGCCCAAAACCAAGATGGTCACCAAAAAAAAAAAGAGGAGAAAGATTTAAGCAGCAATTATCAGAAATCATGGAACCATCACTGGGACACGAGGTGTTTCAAGCAGCTGCGGGCAGAGCCTTGGCTCCATCAGCGAACCCTCCCGGCAGCCGAAGGGTGGTTATCAGCTGGCTCTTATCTCCAGAGGCTGCTCTGAAGGAACGCAGCGCTGCCTGCATAGCACGGGGACAGGCTCGTCCTTTGAGCTTGTCTTCTCCATTAGCCGCAGTTGTTTAGCTATGAAATATGCATCAGGGCTCCTGCTCGAGCTTATTCCAGCCAGATGCTGTGACAAGGAAAATGACTTAGATCTCCCCTTAACGTGGTTTTTAAAAGGCTGGGAAAACCATCAGGCTTTGGGCTGTGCCAGAAGTCGGCAGCGCACCAACACCGGCCGACACACACACATGTCCCTGCAGGTGACTGGAAATCTGGGGGGAAGTGACAATCTTCTGTTTTCCAGAAGAGAAGTCACATCGCAATCAGGGTCTGGTTTGCAGCAAGTGAGGACGCAGGCTGAGCCCTGCCACGTGTTAGAATCGTAACCTTGTTTTGATTGGAAGAGACCTTTACGCTCATCGAGTCCAAGCGTTAACCCAGCACTGCCAGGGCACCACTAACCCACGTCCCTCAGCACCACATCTCCACGCCTTGGAAATCCCTCCAGGGATGGGGACTCCACCACTGCCCTGCCCAGCCTGGCACAGCCCTTCACAACCTTTGCCAGCACGAAATTGTTCCTCATGGCCAACCTAAACCTCCCCTGGGGCAACTTGAGGCCATTTCCTCTTGTTCTGTCGCTTGTTCCTTGGGAGAAGAGCCCGACCCCACCTGGCACCAACCTCCTTTCAGGGAGTTGTGCAGAGCCAGAAGGTCTCCCTGGAGCCTCCTTTGCTCTAGGCTGAACATCCCCAGGTCCCTCAGCTGCTCCTCATCACACTCCTGCTCTAGACCTTTCCCTGGCTTCGTTGCCCTTCTCTGGCCACACTCCAGCCCCTCAAGGTCCTTCTTGAAGTGAGCGGCCCAAAACTGACCCCAGGATTTGAGGGGTGACCTCCCCAGTGCCCAGCCCAGGAGGATGATCCCTGCCCTGGTCCTGCTGCCCACACCAGTGCTGACCCAAGCCAGCGTTGGCACAGGCAGGCTCTGCCTGCAGCCCCAGGATGGCCGGTTTTCCTCGGCGGGACAGCACATGCCAGGCAAGACGCGGTGGCAGCAGCAGGAGCACCCCAAGCTCGGCCTGTCTGCTAATTCCTCCTCCTCTACATCCTCCACTTTAGGTGAGAGAACAGTTTCCAGGGCAAAAGACCAAATCCGGGGTGTTTGCTGGGCTCGTGGAATGCAAATGAACAGCATGCAGGTTTTGGTTTCCAAAGACATCTAATATGTATTTTCAATTACGACACTTGACACGGGAAGGTAACACAGCTCTCAGGCATCAGTGGCTGCGGCAAAAAAAAAAGGGAAATAAAGCGGCATGTGTCCTGCTGGGGAAGATAAAATGAAAATGAAGAGGCCCATTCAGCGCGGGTGTTACAGACCCGCTGTGTTCCTCCTCCGTACGGTAACGAGCGGCGGTAATTACACGCTGTGGCGGCATTCCTCCTCTTATTGAGCAGTGCCCTCTGCTCCTGTGCGGGCTACCAAGCACTGCCCGGCCACAAAGCACAGCCCAAAGCGTGTCCCCAGCCCTGCTCTGCTGCACGCCTGACAAAGCCACGCTGCCTGTCCTGCACCGAAACCAAGGGGACCCAACCAGAAAACACCAGGAAATGTTTGCTCAGCAAGCTGGGGAGGGGCTGTTCACCAGGGCTTGGAGCCATAGGATGCGGGGCAATGGTTTTAAACTAGAGAAGAGTAGATTTAGATTGGACATTAGGAAAAAGTTCTTTACTATGAGGGTGGTGGAACGCTGGAACAGGTTGCCCGGAGAGGTGGTGGAGCCCCCATCCCTGAAGATGCTCAAGGCCAGGCTTGATGGAGCTCTGCGCAACCTGATCTAGTTAGAGATGTTTCTGCTGACTGCAGGGGGGTTGGACTCAGTGACCTTGGAAGGTCCCTTCCAACTCAATGCATTCTATGATTCTAAGTCTACACACCAAGAGCCCACGGGGAGCACCAGCCCCCCAAGCGGAGCAGCCCCGTGTCTGCGTGCCCATGGTGGGGAAAAGCCCCTCGAGTCACGCTGCAAGGGACAGGAGACCACAGAGGAGGTGACACAGGGCATTCGGATGCTGTCCTGGCACCTCTGGGTGCCCCATGGGACCCCCCACCGGTGCCCACCACAGCACCAGCGATTCTCACCAGCCTGAGAGCTGGAACTCCACCTCGCACGGGAGCCAGAACAACTGGTGGTCCTTGGACAGAAGGATGCTGGTAAAGCCCAACAGCCCCATCTTCCACCCCATACAAAAAGAGCAGGACTGCTTTTGGCCCATGCTATTTTTAAAACAATTGCAACTCTTACCATCCATCGACTCCCGACTTCTGCAGCTCAGAAATCCCAAAGGACAAGGAGCCCATGAAATCATTCCTGCTGGTCAGATCCCAGTCCCAAATCTCCACGGACAACCGCCTGTCCTTGTCCGCCTCTTTCAGTTGGCTGGAAGAGAGGAAAGAAAAAAGGGACAGCTTTATTCTGGAAGCCCTTGCTATGCCACCATGCCCTTTCACGCTCTGTAAGAACACGGATGAAAAATCAGGGGACAGTCTTCGGTGGCCGTTTAGCTCTAATATTTAATTTCCCGACAGCATCTGCTTCAAAGGGAGAACGTGGAGCTCCTGCCCCGAAACGCTCGGCTTTGATCAGGGGTCAGGGCAGAGGCTTGAGCATTTCTGAGTCACAGTTATAGGACTGCAAAGAATTATTTCTCAGCTGAATCAGCTTAATGTCTCTGAATAATTAAATCAGAGCAAATACAATCACATTAATTCTTAGTGAGGAAAAAAAACTAGTTTACAAGTTTAAACATTTTTTTTGCACTTACAATTTAAATGTCTCGTTCCACTCAGGATTCAGAGAGCACTTGATAGTTTTGGTCTTCTGTTTGCTTTCGTTTTTGGGGTCAGGGATTAGTTTAAGCTTCACGTAGGGATCTGACAAGCCATTAGGATCCATAGGAACTAGGTTTTTAGCATCTCTTACTGAGGAGGAGAAAAAGGATTAAATTCAGTACTCAAACTACAAAAAATACCCAATAATTGACAAGTTCCTTGTGTGCCAGGAGCAAGTGTGAAAATAGTGATTAAAACCAGAATTACAACGGAACACATACAGACACGGACACTACACGGGAAACAACACGCAGCCGATGCAAAGCAAATCCCGCTCTAACGGACCAGGGAGGCTGAAGGATCAGCTCGGGATTATTTTCCCTGTGGGATCAGATGACTTGTTGTGGGCTCCCAGTTTTAAGCTGCTTGGTTTCCTCTCGCAACTCGGCGAGCAGAGCTGCACTGATCCGCACCTTCCTCCTGGGAGAGGTGGGAGCACAGGGACGGTGCTTTCCACAGAAAGTGGCACCGAGGGACCGACCGCGGGATGTCCGCAGGGAGCGGGGCAGCGGCCAGCCCCGGGAGCTGGAGCATCTCCTCGGGGAGCAGGAGCAGGGGAGGGGAGAGCAGACCTGCGGGTGGCCTCAACTGCTTGTAATGGGATTGAAGCTTCGGAAAATCAAATACAGGCAGGCTGATCTAATTCTCTTTCCCCAGATTAAGTCAGAGAAGGGTCTGTCTTCTGGGAAAAGGGCCTTATCTTCTCTTCAGCCCAAGCGAAGATAGCAGAGATGGAAAGGCTGATGGGACAGGATGGAGCACAGTTGTAACCAGGGGAAAAGTTGCTTGCAAGGAAGCGCAGAGCAGAAACTCCCCTCCCTTTGCTGCAGCCAGCAGACGCAGCTCCCACGGGTGCTTTCGCAGGCTCTCCTGCCCAAACCGCCGGGGCAGCGGGGGGGCTCCCCTCCTGCCAAAGCACTGCGGTTACAGACCCCTCCTCGGCAGCCGGCATGGTGCCCACCAGCAGCCCATTGGCATGGTGCCCACCATCACCTCCCCAGGTCCAGTGCACACCTCAGGATCGGGCACAGGTGGGGAACAGGGAACTTGGCACAGCCTGAAATCCCACCAGATCACACCAGCAGCCCTAAGGGAGGACTCCAGCTGCATGTGAGGTGCTGCAGGACATGAGAATCCCCAAATCCCAGCACGGTGGGGTTGGAAGGGACCTCTGGAGATCATCTCGTCCAACCCCCTGCTCCAGCAGCTCACCCAGAGCAGGGGGCCCAGGATCCTGTCCAGGTGGGTTTGGAATCTCTCCAGAGAAGGAGACTCCACAACCCCTCTGGGCAGCCTGCTAAAAGATACTCTCAGAGTCAGCAAGAGTGAAAACAATCGCTCCGTTCCCCAGTCACCAGCATGGTGTTTCTGAGGCAAGGTTGGGAGCCAGATAGTTTTGAAAAGCACATTAATGATCCAAAAATCTGCAATCTACTGCTGTCCTCCTGAAGCACTGCCCAATTTCCGGCTCCACGGAATAAAACTTGTGGCCAAAACTCAAATCTGCATTTATAAACCAGCTCATTTATCAAACGCGACACCCTTGACAGCAGCTTGTGAGATGGAGCGAGGCAAACCCACTGGAGTCTCCTGCTGCCCCAGGACCCGTGCCCGGGCAGCCCGGTCCGTTCCACAGCACTGGATACTCTCCAGACTCCCGGCAGAAGGGAAGGAATGGCATCATTACTGACACCGAAGAAGAAGCGATACCCAGTGACCTTGCCATGGATGCCGTCACGCCCAGGAGAGGCTGGATCTCCTTGCTGGGAGGTTGAGTCCCCACCAGTGGTCCATGGGTCAGGGATGCAGCTGCAGCAGCTGCTCGGCATCGACACTTACAAAGAGCTTTCTGTGCTCCTGTGCAAGAACTGGCTTTTGGTGGCCCTCTGAAGAGGGGGAGGACATACAGTGAGGCTCTGGTCCCCTCCAAGGGTTGTTTAGGCAACAGTGACCTGGTGGGACCTGGAGACCCTGCCCCAAAATCTGCCATGGTCCCCTGGGAGGGTGTTTAGGAGGGCTGGGGACATCGGAGCATCCTAAAAGCACTTGTGAGGAGATGCCCAAGGAGGAGGATTCACCCTCCTTGTACCTGAGAGGGCTGAGGCTCAGAATTTCACAGAATGGTAGGGGTTGGAGGGGACCTCCAGAGATCATCTAGTCCAACCCCGCTGCCAAAGCCGGTTCTTCTAGGCAAGGTCACACAGGAACGTGTCCAGATGGGTCTTGAAAGTCTCTAGAGAAGGAGACTCCACAATCTCTCTGGGCAGCCTGTTCCATTGCTCTGGCACCCTCACAGCAAAGAAGTTTTTCCTCATGTTGAGGTGGAACTTTCTGTGTTCCATTTTGTGCCCGTTTCCCCTTGTCCTATCACTGGGCACTGTTGAACAGAGACCGATTGCTGCATCTTCCTGACACCCACCCTTCAGATATCGATCAGCATTGATCAGATCCCCTCTCAGCCTTCTCTTCTCCAGGCTAAACAGCCCCAGGGATCTCAGCCTTTCAATTTCTTTAAGAAGACAACAGGTATCTCTGGAGGACAGTGAAATATCAGACCCAAGCGGCTTTCAAGCTTCTCCAGTTATTGCCGATTCATTCTGTATGGCACAGGCTGCTCTCCAAGCTCAGCTTTGCACCGGGCCACCCTCCACGGACCCTGCGTGGGCAGAAACCCGCCGCGGTGCCAGGGCCGGCGAGGGGACAGTGCCCAACGCGCGGGACCCTGCTCCGCACCGACCGCGTCCACATCTCGCATCCCGAGAGCGGCCCCACCTTGCTCCGCCTGGGACATGAGCAGCACAACTTCATTTCTAGAACGTCATCACAATTATTTTCATGCGCCATTGAATAAATGAATCTCTTTTTTTTTCTCTCCAAAGTTTGGACATCAACTCCAGCTCTGCGCTTCAGAGGATGCACAGGAGTTATTCCGTGGCTTAATTTGGATTCTCTGTCAAAATCTTCCACGGAAAGCTCTGTGCCATCCAAGCAGGAACTCTTGCAATCTGCTGTGTGAAATCTTTAAGTAATGAGTTTAATTTCCAAGGGCCCCGCCAAGGCTCTGCACTGACACAGCCACAACACCCTCCTCTCCCTCACCCCTTATCAGAGGAGAACACATATTTTCTCACCACCGTTATAAGCTTTTATCTGTGCCTTTTTGACTGGAGAAAAGGCAATCTTTATAACCACGCTCTTGAATGATAAAACACAAAGTCTATTAAAGAAAAGCCCCACAATAGGTCCTGCCAAAGAACCGCCGGACTGGCAAGAAGCCCACAGGGGCAGCGGTGTCACAGTTTCTAAATAAACAGCAAGAAATGGTAAAAAAATAAACTGTTGCTGATTGTAGATGTGGGAAGAGCCTTGTACAGGGACCCCATGCTCCAGAACCTCTGCCCAAAGCCCAGACCCCACCAGACATCCCCCACCCCATACCCTCCACTCAGCTCCATCCTTAGATCCTCAGTTGGTCCCACCATGGCTCTGACCATGGCCTTCACCTCTGCTCCCAGCCCAGCTCCCGCCACAGCCCCCATGCTCCAGCTGGGACTTGGAGCAGGCCGGGTCTCCTCAAACAGAGGAGACACACCATGATGTCCCACGGAACCAGTGCTCTGGCCCTGCTCCACGTCCTGCTCACCATCCAAACGCCAGCGCCCCGTCCTCTGGAGACAAATGAATAAGGCTCCATCGTTTAGCAGGGCCATTGTTCACTTCTTTAAGGAACGGAAAAGTAATTCCTGACCCTCATAGTCAATCAGTTTATGCCCTGAAGCATGAGATTTGATTACCTCATGTTATTATCTCAGCATGCAGAGCTAAGAATTTCATTAATGGGAATAATTTTATCTATTCATTTAAAAAACAAAACGCTTCTGCTTGACCTCAAGTAACTTTCTGACTTTTCAAGCAGAAATCAACAATTAAGTGAAAGAAAAATAAAAACCTCAAGAAGTGTAGTAGCAATACCTCACATCGGGAGAAACGTGCTCCTCTCCAACCGCTCCTGGCATTTCTTTGACAGTTAAATTTGATGTAAAATAGTTTTACATCTGTCTTGTTCTGACAGTTTTGTGCATCATTAAGTAGTAACATCATTATTAAAAGTGATGAGTAAGAATATTATGATCCCATTTAAAGCAGATGGTCTTAAATCACTGTGGGTACCAAGCCCAGCTGCGGCTGAGGAGAAGCTGCCCTGGTTTCAGGCTATGCTCTAGAAGAGGCACCAGTATTATAGATGTCAGAAGCCCTGAATCCCAGCATGGTGGGGTTGGAAGGGACCTCTGGAGATCATCTGGTCCAACCCCCTGCTCCAGCAGGTCACCCAGAGCAGGGTGCCCAAGATCGCGTCCAGGTGCCTTTGGAATCCCTTCCCTTCTCTCCACACCCGTGGCTGCCCTTCCCTCTCGCCCGGCAGCTGCCAGAGCAAACACTGCGATCCCTGTTCTCCTTCCACCGCTCATAAACAGGGACACAAGGGTATTTTTCCACTGCCCAAATAAGAGCAGGAGAGATCCTGCTCCTGACAGCAACACCAGTGCCGCTCACTCCTGGGCAGCTGATGGACCATTGCCCAGAGGTCCGGCCAGCGGACAGGGCCGCTCGGGAAGTGGAGCCTGAAGAAGTTTCTCCTCATGTTGAGGTGGAGCTTCCTGGGTTCCAGTTGGTGCCCGCTGCCCCTCATCCTATCACTGAGCACCATTGGAAAGGGAGTGATGATTGCTCCATCTTCCTGACACCCACCCTTCGGACACAGATAAACATTGATCAGATCCCCTTTCAGCCTTCTCTTTTCTCCTCACCAGAGGAAAAGGAGAAAGGAGGAAGGAGACACAGGACATGAGGAGAGGACAAGCCCACGAGGCTCGTACCCAGCGCCCGGCACTGTAACCAAAAAGACCCATGTGGGAAGACCAGGGCAGGGCAAAGACAGCTTGGCAAGAACAGGAAAGGGCACAGCGTGGAGGACAGTGGCAACGGTGATCCCCCTCATTCCTGCCCGGTTTGGAGGGAGCGCCGAAGGAGCAGCCGGGAACCGCGGAGCCGGCACACACGGAACGTGGTGGAGGAGCCAGAACAGAGCGGTGCTGCCTTCCAAGCGACCGAGCGAATGGCGTTCCGGTGGGGATCACGAGAAAGGACAGGTTCCTGCGTGGAGCTTTCCCACCCGCTGACGTCAGCGCCCTCCCCAGCACCGAGAACAAGGCAGAGGATTGTTCCCACTGGGTAAGATCAGGAAGGATTAAAGGATCCTTGGAATGGAGAAAGCGGCGCAGGGAGAGCGAGCCTGGAGTGACGGGTGAAGCCATCCCTGCGCATGGCCCACACGGCTGGGAGGGTGATGAGGAGGATGCTGAACCTGGCAGGCAAAGCCCTGCCCGTGGCCAGAGCCATGCCGAGGAGAGGAGACCTCATCACCTGCTGCCACCGAAGTTCCCCCATCCCTCTGTCCAGCTCCATTCCAACCGTTCCACCTCACTTCCACAAACATCCTCACCGCAGCTCCCCAGGCACCCCACCTCCTGCCTGGAGCACACCAAGCCCCACAACAACAACCCGCTTGAGCAGCCGAGGTCACCCTGGACTCATCTTGGGAAGTTCAACAACAGCCACAAAACCCAGCGAGGGGCAGGAAAAAAAGAAAGGCGGTATGAAAAGCAAGAGCCAAGTCCTTCGTCTGATCCCCTCCGCTCTGGAAAAGCGCTTCCCAACAAAACACCCTTCAGGTCCAGGTCTCCTGGGAGGGCTGGCAACAAAGCAGCTTTTAAAAATAACCCCGGTGGCAAACAGTACAGAGTTGGGTGCCTTCCAGAGAGCCTGCCGCAGAGCCGGTTATCCGCGCTGCCAACAGCGAACGGCACTGACGCCTCACGAGGGGGGACCTCCTCCACCCCCGTGCTCCCAAACACTCCAATCCTCACGTCCGTGGCTTGTTTTCGTTCTCGGATCTGCGGGATCGTGCAGCCACGCTTCGAACTCCCCCCCTCACAGGCTGTTTAATGTCACTTTATTTTCTTCAAATTCCACTCCAGCATTTCTTCCCTTTCTTTGTGTCCCTTTCTAACAGAATCCCCAAATCCCGGCGTGGTGGGGTTGGAAGGTTCCTCTGGAAATCATCTGGTCCAAGCCCCTGCTCCAGCAGCTTACCCAGAGCAGGGGGCCCAGGATCGTGTCCAGGCACCTTTGGAATCTCTCCAGAGAAGGAGACTCCACAACCTCT
>JAVSBS010020197.1:0-44276 GCA_033124195.1 Coracias cyanogaster | reverse complement strand
TTGCTGAGAAGACACTCTGTCCCTTCATCGAGGTCGTTGATGAAGATGTTGAACAGGACTGGACCCAGCACTGATCCTTGGGAGAAATTTTTAAAGTATAGCTCAAAGGAAGGATTGTTAGTTTTCACAGCAATTGCAGATAAACTTTCATAATGTACACTTCTCTATTAAGACACTTCAACTCTGACTGACACTGACTTGTCTTGTTTTTGCCACAGTTTGACTGTATTTCCCCACTTGATTAAGTTACTTAGGAGAAGAGAGTAGAGAAGACGTTTTGCTTCCTGCAGCAGGATAGTTTATCTGAACTGTGATAAGCAGTGTGTGAGGGAATGGAAATTAGATCCTTGTCCCTATCTAACACAGAAGGAACTGCGTTTATTTCCTGTTCTCACAGTTGAGTTGAACATGTTCTGCCATGATAGAGCATACGTGTTGATTACTGATGTAAGGAAGAGGCTGAAGATGGTGCATTTCCACCATTTGGGATGACTGAGATACTTCCCACCTGGGTAGGATTGGAGAGCAACTTGGAATGCTCTTGTGTGGCAGACTCTAACTTGTGCTAACTCTGGTTCTGGGTTCCAGAGCTCCAAGTGGCTGGCTGCAGAAAGAAGCTGATGTCTCACATCATCATGTGGTTTGGGAGAAGAGTTAGGGTCAGAGTGTGCATAGACCTATGTGTCAGGAAAGATGCAAAACAGAAGGAAGGGTAAGGGCAGAATGAAACTGTGCAGTTCTTGTGGTGGCCTGATACCTAGGTGTTAGAGGTTCAGTAGCACATGAAAGAAAGGAGTGGATGTTCCCCTTTGGGTATCTCTGAGGAAAGTGCCTCCTTTCTCTGATATGTGCAGTTGCATTACAGAGACTTGTGCCCTCCCAGAGAAGTTACATCCCCTCAGCTGCTGGAAAGCTCTGACTTCTGTGAGTGTTGCCACAGTACTTAGTCTTCCCTTTTCATTCCAGCAAAGGTGTGCAGCTGCTGAGCTACCTATTATTTTTTGTTAAGTAGGTAGCATCGACAACTGTTGAAGGCTGAAATTTTGTTTCATTTGTTTGTTTCATAAACAGTTCCTCAGGTTCCTGATTTATACATCTGATCTTTAGGCAAGCTGAAAAACAAGACAACTGTTTTCCCTTCCAGAATTTGCCCTGTGCCGAGACAGTGAAGCGTGTAGGGACTTGTGGTACTGACATTCAACTTCAGGAAATACCTCAGTGTAAAAGTTTGAAATTCCCTTGCTTTTGGAAATGAGACAGGTCAGTTGTAGTGACCCTAAGCAGTGTGTGATAGGATGGGGAGAAGGCAGGGAGCTGAAAACCAGATTTCCTAGAAGCTCTCATAAGGAGGACCTTTTCACTTTCAGGGGGAAGGATTGGTTTCCGTTGTTAGCAGGTAGTGCTGTGCCTTGTGTCTGTCCTTGGCATGGGAAAGACTAGAGTGTTGTTTCTCTTTTTTTTGTACTGTAAAGGAGTAAGAGAACAAAGATCTGCTTCAAACTAGGTTGTCAATGGAAGGGGTATATTGTGTATCCCAACAGCAGAAACCTTGCAGGAGTCGTGGGATCACTGTGCAGCCCCCTATGGAGCTGGCCTGTCATTGCTCCCCTAGATCTGTACCTTCGTGGTGCCTTCAAGCTTCATTGTACTGGCACAAGGGTAAATTCAGGCCTGCAGTTAGGTTTCCACCAGGCTGGGCTGAGGAGTCCATGCAGATGTGTTTAGCATGGACTGCAGTTTGTTGCTTTTGCAGAAGGTGTGAAGTTGCATACCTGTCTGAAGATGATAATTAAAAAAAACCAAACCTTAATCACACAGATCTTTTGCTCTTAGATCAAACTGACACATTTCAAGCCTGCTGGCCAGCTGGCAGCTTTCCGGCTTACCGCAGCTCTGTACTGCAAGAGGCCTAGCCCTGCATGGGGATTTGACAAAGCAGAGCACAGCACTGGCTGAAGGCTGCAAGCCTGTCTGTCAGAGCAGCATGGGCACCATCAGTGTTTCTTGCCTCTTTGATCTGAGATTTGTATTGCTTAGGCAGTCTCTCACCACAGAATTTGACTGGCAGTGGGTGCTGGCTGAAATGCACACCTAGAGCCCCAAAATGAGCTTGCCTGGCAATTACATTACAGTGTGTCTGTAACGTCCATGGCATTTTTTTATCCAATATGTGGAGTAGAACCAGTGTTCATTCTCCTGAGGTTCTACTAATTCTTTTGCCAAGTGAGTCACTGTGCTCTGCTAAGGTTATTTGCCATGTTCCCCACCTTGATGGGGGGGGGTGGGGGGTGGGCGGCATACCTGGAGGCCTGGCATAGATACCACCACAGACAAGGGAGGTTCTGCGGTGTCTTGCAATCAAGCAGACTAATGAGGAATTTTCTGTCATGATGACACCGTTAAAGTGGAATGGGTTGGAAAATCAATTAGATTCCTTCTCTGATTACTGTGTAACTCAATTACTGCAGTCCCTCTGGGGCCCACGGCAACAACCATTTTGCAGGAAGTGCTGAAGAAAGACCTCTGAATTAGAGCTGTTGTGGACAAAGGCAAGATCCTACCACTCTGCTTTCCAGAGAGAGGGGCTATATTATGAATAATAAAAAGGGCTAGGGAAATGTACTCATGACACTGGTTTTTAGGGTGGTAAGACCTTGTGTATCTCAGCTAGGGAGGAGCTTGTAGGGCAGAAGTTCTTGATAAACATGTCAGATGACAACTATTATCTTCCATGTGCCTTGGTATGAATGTACCAGCAGCCCCAAATATATATTTTCTGGTCACTGGTTTTGGATAAGTACTGGTCTTGAGCATTTGTACTGATCCCACCCAATAATTTCCAAGCATTGGATATATCTGGAGATCAGACATTAAAACCACACAATTCTGATTTGTTATCTTACTTTCATATCACACCAGTTGCCATGTGGCTCAGCAGATAATAATTCACAAAATAGTTTATGCTAACACTGTAGATTACTAGGAAACAGAATATCTAAGTTTTATAAAAGCACTTGTCTTAATGCTGGTGATTTGTGAGATAGCTGACCTTACAGCTGATGCTCTCTGATCTAGCGATGCTTTTCTGGCAGGACTGAAGCCTGCTGAGCCTGTGTCCTTGCACCGGTAAACATTTCATCCTTGCTGTGTGTCCTGACTGCTGCCTCCTGCAATTCGCACTCAGGCAGTCCTGGCAGGAGTTCGGAATGGACCTTAATTTATCTATAAATCTGGGAGTTTGGTGGTGTTGGATTCTGAGGATTTTGCTCTCAAAAGTGGACACAGGTATTTTCTTTTCCTTTAAGAGGCAGCAGTTTTCAGTGTGGGGTTTTTTTTCCTTTTCTTTCTCTGGTGTAGATCTTTCTGGGGTTTGTGTTTTGGGTATGGATGGTTTCTGACAGCTCTCTTATCTTTTAATATAAATTTTGGTTGGTATATTTGTTTTGTTGCTTTTTTTTTCTTTTTTCATTTGAACCTAAACCAGCTGACGTGGTCCCCAAAGTGCTAAATGCATACCGTGCCAGCTGGCATGCCCTCTGGCTGTGAAGCCTTGTTAAAGAGATCAGAGCTGACAGATTCTTGAGCAGCAATCTGATACAGGCCTTTCTAAAAATTTGTGGTTTTGAGCTCACCCGTGTAACAAATGGGGGCTTGTTTGGGAGCTTCGCTAGAGGCTTGAATGGAGTCATTGTTATCAAAACACTGCTGTGATTCAAAAGTGCCCAGCAAAGGGTATTCCTCTCCCTCTTGCCCCTCAGCTGGGCACTGCAGGTGTGGCAGTCTAGCTTAAACTCTGGTTTCATCCTTATTCTACAGAATAATCCAGTTGTCTTGTGATTTTCATCTTTAAACTGATTACCAGGAAACTGAAGCTACAGCTCTCTGCAAAACAGAAACTCAGTCAAGTTAGAGAAGTGAGTGAGTGTAACAAGGGAAGGGAAATGTTTTCCAGGTTGATGCTTTAGGGGTAAAGAGTTGTAAAAGTAGTGCAATACTTTGCCAGGCTTTTGCATAGATCAACATACCCTCAATTTTCTTACTGTTACTGTGGTGTTTAGATTACAAATTCTACCCCAGAAGCACTTACTTGGAAATTCCCACAGGCAATACATGGTTTGCTGAGCTTTTAAGTCCCTTTTTACATTATTTTATCCTGCAAAAACTTTTTGTCTAATACATGTTAAGATAGTGAATCTTTGAATCCAGACTAGTCTAATTATTCTATTTTATCCAATGAGATTAAAAAGCAAAAGAATGTGAGCTATTTGGGAAACATACTGGCTTGCAATTCTCAGTCTTCTCAATCAAAATAGAGTATGTAGGAATGTGAATGGAGTGTTTTGCGTGAATTTGTGGCACAGGAGCAGAATGAAGACCACTTCTCATAGCAGCAGATGTGTGCAGCTGTGTATATATAGTGTCTTACAGGGGACTCACCTCATAAAAATGCGACAGCTGTTATATGTTCCTATCTAACCTGTCTCTGTCCTGCTGAATTCTGCCTCGGCTGGCTCCTGCCTCTGCAGTCCAGTGCAACTTTGGAGCTCCAGTGCTGAGCACAGGGTGGTAGTGTCATAGCCTTCCTTGCAGGGTCAGTGGGATGGGAAAGGCTCATTGTGGTGTTGGAAAATTTATTTTCCTGGTTGCTTCTGAAAGGTGGCATATGTTTTGGGGGACTATGCTGACAGACTGGCAGTCACAGTGTATCACTGGGACTGAACTTGGAGTTACAAGCCATATCCTGCATTCAGTCCAGAGAGTCATGCATTCAGAATCGGTTGTCAGGAGAAAGCTATCTCAATTCTTTTTTTTACATCTTTCCATAGTAATTTCTCCCCTTCTTTTCCCCGTCCTTTTGCTAATAAAAAGTTAACTATGTAAAGACAAAACTGAAAGGCGTTCATTTGTCTGTGTTGAAGAAAATACAGCTTATTGTTGCTGACTGAACTGGATTTCCAAGCCAGCTTTGTCATTACAGGGGGGTATTTGGGAATGGAGACTTAATCCATTTGGACTCTGGGGGACAGAGAGTTTTTGATTCATCTTGCTTCTTTGCAGTGTGACCTTCAATAAGATTTGCTGTGTCTCAGTTTCTCCAGTGGAAAATTATTTCTGTAATATACTTTACATTTACAGTCTACAGCTATTTTGAAGACGTCATCAGGGCTAAAGTTTCATTGTGCACTACAGAAGCCAGTCCCTGCTCTGCTGAGTTTATAGTGTAGAAGTTAGTAGGGATCATACTTAAAAGTTATTTGAGGTAATACTTAATGATCATTATAAGGCTTGTGTAAAGAGCATTCTGACTCTTTTCCATCTGCTGTCACAAAGTTAGCAGTATTATATCCCTTCATTAAAAATCTGCTTGGGGTGTTTGTGTCTGCTTCAAGCTGCACCAGCAGTTTGGAAAACAGCCTGATGGGTGTCTTTAGAGTGGGACTTTTGGCCTCATCTGTGAACTGATATTTTCCCTGACTCAGAAGGATTTTTTTCTGTTTAGTAATACACATTACAAAATAAGCATCTGTCTCACAAGTGGTTTCTTTTCTGGTGGAGCTGGTTGTTAAAACCCTGACTTTACTATATAAAAACCTTATGTCTGTCTTAAACTCATGGGCAAACTAGTCTTACAACTTTCTTTGTTTTGTCAGAATGATAGTAACAAAAAGGCTGAAAAATGGGAGGAATGTAGAAAGAATGATGAACTGTTTTGGTGGTATTTTTTGTAACTGTTGCTCTTGTGCCTCCTGGAGTTGTAAACTGCACCAGTTGAGCAGGTGGTTAGAGGGGTTGTATGCAGTAGAGCACGTCTGTAGGAGTGTGGGGTTTGAGTAATAAAGGTTTTTAGAGGAAAAAGTTCTTTTAACTTTTACAGATAGTTGATTTGCAGCATGACTAACTTGGTGAGCAACATCTGGCATTCAAGGTGTCCTTGCACTGTGCTGGGAGGGGCAGCAGATGCTCCCCCAAAATGTGCCTGTATCCCAAGTAATGTACACCTGGATGTCATTGCTGTAGGTAGGTCACACTTCTGGTAAGAGAGAGAAAATTACACCATTATTTTATTTTACTTTTAAACCAAAGGGCAATTTAGTTACTTTCCCTGGTGTTTATATTTTAGATGGCTTGGTGTTTGTTGGCTTTGTTGAGGGCTTTATCCTGGAAAAATAACAACATATGGTGAAATAGTCTGCTGTTGTAAACAAAGCAGGAGGTGAGAGAGCTTAGTAACAAGAAGCTTTTGTGTATTTGGGACCAACCCAAGTTCATGTCATGCTGTTGGTGATTTAAAACTGGCTTTGTGCTCTTTCGTGGCATCTGAGAGAAGATGAGGATGGTTTCAGGATGTGTTTCCTCTCCAACTGCCACTGCATAGATTGGCAGCAAATAGGTGTGCCGTATGCGGGCAGCCTACGCCCCTCATCTCCATGATGCCTGAGGGATGATGCCTCTCCAGAGATGTGTTTTCAGAGTCCTGGAAGAACGTAAATTCCCAGGACAAGTAGGATGTCCTCGTAGAGAGGAGCAGGAACCATGAAATTGGGAGCTGCAGGGCAAGAGAGCTGGTGGGAATTCAGTTTCAGGACAGCTGTATCCCAAGGGCTTAGGAAGTCATTGGCAAGGACTTGGACTCATCATCATTAGTATGAGAACAGGACTAGACAATTTTGAGGGCTCTCTCCTCTTGTTAGTTTTGAAATACAGGCTAGAATAAAAGGAGTTCATGTTTTCTGTTCAGTGATACAAAGAGGAGCAGGGGAAGGCCAGGTCCACCAGCTCTGTTTGCTGTAGTGTGTGAGAGTCTCACCCAAGGCAAATACTGAGTCTCTGTGCACTGTGAGGATGTTTCTTGCAAAAGCCATTATGGTTGTTCTGCCAAGCTTCTGCAGAAATGGTTTGTGTCAATTCCCAGGGAATAGGTCTGCACCTGCTGATCCTGCCATTTTATCTCAAACCTGTTAAATACCATTAATCCATACTGAAAATTGACTTTTTCTTTTTAAATTGCAGGATGCAAAGAGGAGGTGCCATCATGTGAATGCGAAACAGATAAATGAGAAACAGGACATCCAGGAAGGCTGAGCTGAAACTGCTTGTGCGCAAGATGACAGATTGATTTGCTGTTGGAGACAAGATTCGGGAAACCTCGCTCCTTCAGAAGACTTTCCTGAGTGAGAGGAGAGGAACAGGAGGAAGCACACAAAAGAGCGATGGGAATTGAGGGCCATGGTTACTTGAGATAAATGGCAGATCCCTGGGAGTCTAGCCTTGTAGCTATTTGCTTTAGCTTTGTCTCTCTCCGCAGCTGCTCTTTCTTTTTTGCAAGCTGCTGCTGGGTACTGCCACAGTGGCACTGGAGATTTCAGGAGCAACGTGGGTGCAGAGTGTGAGGGGGGTGGGCGGCCCGCCTCACCATGATTCAGTTGTGGAAAGTAGTGCGACACGTGCGACAACTGGAGCTCCACAGATTGATCGTGTTGCTCATTGCCTTCAGCCTGATCTCGATGTGCATCTTGGCTTACTACGTCACTAATAGTCCTAAAATCAAGGAGCCACCACCCCTGCCCTTCAGTGACTGCAGCAACCAGCACCGCATCTTGATCCCACCGCAAGCCAGCTGGAGGCTCACAAAATCTGTGGACACCTCACGTACAGATCCTGTGGTGCTAGTCTTTGTGGAAAGCATTTACTCCCAGCTGGGACAGGAAATCGTGGCCATCCTGGAATCTAGCCGGTTTAAATACAGGACAGAGATTGCCCCTGGCAAAGGGGATATGCCCACTCTGACAGACAAAGATAGAGGACGCTATGCTCTTATTATCTATGAGAACATCCTTAAATATGTAAATCTAGATGCTTGGAACCGAGAGCTGCTGGACAAATACTGTGTAGAGTATGGAGTGGGGATTATAGGCTTTTTCAAAGCCAATGAGAACAGCCTACTCAGTGCACAGCTCAAGGGTTTCCCACTTTTCCTACATTCCAACTTGGGGCTGCGGGACTATCACATCAACCCTAGTGCTCCCCTGCTCTATGTCACCCGGGCGAACGAGGTGGAGCAGGGTCCCCTGCCTGGTGATGACTGGACTGTGTTCCAGTCAAACCACAGCACCTACGAGCCAGTGCTGTTGGCCAGCACGAAGTCCTCGGAGTCCATTCCTCACCTGGCCACCCACAAAGCGTTGCATGCCACGGTGGTGCAGGACCTGGGTCTGCATGATGGGATCCAGCGGGTTCTCTTTGGCAATAACCTCAATTTTTGGCTGCACAAACTCATTTTTGTGGATGCCATTGCTTACTTGACTGGCAAGCGCCTCTGCCTCACACTTGATCGCTATATCCTCGTCGACATTGATGATATATTTGTGGGAAAAGAGGGCACTCGCATGAAAGTGTCTGATGTAGAGGTAAAATCCCCAGAATAACTACAGGTCCCAGACAAATTTCTAGTGTCTGTGGTATGCCAGGGAAGTCAGGGTTGCATTTAATTTGAGTGAGTGTTGATTGCTGCAATTGTTCTCATCTTGAAAAGATAAGTAGGCTGCAGAGGTGCTGAGGCACTGTATGTGATGCTCTCAACAGTACTGCAGGCTTAAATGGGGCATTTTTCATTCTGGGACCTGTAGCTGGCCTCTCTGAGTTTGAGGAGGATGCCTGTAGTGGTCTATCCTGTCTCCTCTTTAATATAGGAAACAAGCATATGCAGATTTCCTCTGTCAACCTATTTGCAGCTGTAAACTCTGCCTTTCAAAAGGAAAGTTGTTAGAATAACTGTATTTATTATTATTTATTATGATATATATAAACTGTATCTATTATATTGCAAAACTGTAGGCCAATCCGTGCAGTGTAGACTACTATAGTCTGTTTTATCCATCTAGCTTTTCAGGACATAACCAAATTAGGAAAAGAAAGGTGTTTTCTCACCCTTTGTTACACCCCCTCATATCCCCCACCGGCACCCCCATCCCTGGGCAGGGAATATCCCAAAATTCACCAGGAAAACATTCTCAGACCAAGTTGTCATGAAAACCATCTCTGTGGCCTCACAATTGGGAAAGAGAGATGCCATCTTTGTGGTTTCCTTTCCTTGGCAGTTCCTTGAGTAATACAATGACCTATTAGGAAAGGATATGGGAAAGGCACAGAGAGATTTTGTGGAGGAGAGGGAAGCGAGGCAGGCAAAGGAGAAAACAAGTAGGAAGAAGGTAAGAAACTTAAGTGCCCTTTCTAATACTCTGTGTCCTTGAAAGTATGCGATAAAGTATTCTCCTCAGTCTGTGATACGTGTATGAATCCTGCCTTACAGAGTCAGGGACTTGCCTTTGTATCTTCCTATCAGTTCTGGTTGGTAGTCATTGAGGTAGATGCATTGCCTGTTTCTCCAGGTGTGCTGAGGATGTTCTAGAGGTATGAGGCCCCAGGCCTTTCACTCTAGATTCCCATTTAGCACTTGCCCTTAGATAGGTCCTGCATGGAGCTTCCTGGGTAACACGATAAGCCTGTGACAACAGCTGCCTTAGCATGTTTCCAAAACAACTTCAAAGTGAAGCGCTCTTTAACCTTTCATCCAAGGGCATAGAACATTTGAGGCAAAGGTATAAAAGAAAGTAATATTGTACATGTGTGTCCCCTCACCTGAATCAAACCTCATCCTTTACATGTTCCCAAGAGCACTCTTCCACCTCACTAGAAGTCTTACCACCTTTTTCATATGTTTTATGCATCTGTGCAAGTGATCTCAGTTTATCTATTTTTTCAGGTCTTTGAGATTTTAAGTTCTGCTTCTGATCTCAAGTCTAGTTTGAGGAAAGGAAGCCATTGCATTCTGTTTGGATTTAGCTTAATCTTTTCAATTAATTTGAAGCTGCATGCCTGAAGCAGCTCTCAGTGTGTGCCATTATTGATTTTAGTTGCATCATTCTTTAGTCATTCTTCAAAGCCACCTTTGACCATAACTCTCTAAGCAAACAGGTATAGAAAAACTATTTCCAACCAGATAGCTATAGAAAAATGGAACAGTTGTGTATCATACTTACTTAAGGAAAGTGCTAAAATTTTCTTCAATTCACTGCAGTGTCCCTGTGATTTGAGATGCTGAAATGCTCCAACAGATATATTTTTTTTTAAGGATAACAATCTTATATTGCTCCTAAACAGGCCATGCATCCTCTAGTCCAGACGGGCAGAGATAATCACCTCTGTAGTGTTTGTGCAGGTTACAGACCCATGTGAGAAAACAGGAGATAGGTGGCCAGAGCTCTTGGAAGCAAAGGCTGCTCTGGTGATGTTAAAAACAAACCCAGACGAGATAATTCCAAAAGATGCTTTGTTTGGGTTTTATCAGGGTGAAATGGAGGAATAATCTGTGATCAGTAAGCAGAGTATCTCAGTCAAAGCAGATAAAACCCAGATTTATCCATTTAAAAGAAGCTCTCTGATTGCAGAGCCACGAGAGGTTAATGAATTTTTATTTTTTAAAAGTGAGAAATAACTACATGGATTTGTCGATAGCTTCTCGCCATGGGGAGAGAAGGGGATATGATAGTGACAGAACAGCTGGCATTTTCTTTGACCTTTTATATGAAAGCTCTGTTTCAGGGCTGTTATCTCAACACACAGCTCCTTATCTTAGAGCTTAGATTACAGTGGTCAGGGTAGCGGTTTGAAGATTGGATGTCGTGTGAAGGTGTAAAATTGACTCTGCTGTCCCAGTGAGCCTGTTTGCCATATGCAGGTCCATGTTCCGAGAGCTTCCCGGGCAAAATGACTATCAGAAGAAAGTGCTGAATATAATTTGATCAAATGCATTCCCGTGGTAGATGTCCTATATGAGAGGAGAAATGTTTTTATTTGTGGTGCTTAAAGGAGAGCTGAATAGCTTTCTTCTTTAACAAGAACAAAAGGAATTGTGTTTGCTTTTACTTTAAAGATGGTAACCCTTGAGTTCCTGTTTCTGCTGAAAAGCTGCAGCAGGAGCTTGCAGTCCTCCATTGAAGTGAAACTGTTGGAAATTGCACAAGGAAAATATTTTTCCATTGTAAAGTTTACCAGAGGTTTGAGCTGCACATAATTAACAAAACAAAACTTCTCAGTTACTCCATGTTTAGTCTCTTCTAAAATCATAATCCTCAGAATTTACCAAACCTCTGTGGAACTGGCCAGCAAAGACAAGTAGTTTCTAATGCAAAAGGATCTGGCTTTTATGATCCTTCCTGGTCGCCTTTAGGTAGGAGGAAAGAAGATTAAGTAGATGAGGTTTATGCCTCTTATGATGATAATCTCTACAACGGTATAAACAGTGAGCAATCATTGCTAGCAAGTCTGAGAGCAAGCTAAGTGAAAACCAAGGATAGTCATTTCATTTTGGGTTATGAACGGTGAGGGTGGAAGAGAGAGAATCTAGGGAGGGTGGCTGTCAGCCAGCTCTTGCCATCTGAATTGTAGAGGATGATCTTACCTGAAATGAAAATACTCAGCAGTTTCTAACTCCCCGATCCTAATATTACTGGGGAGGTAGAAATACCAGTGCCATGAACGCTTACTTTTTTGACAGCACTGGTTTAAGCTATGCCAATGCTACTGCTGGATGGTAAGAAAGCTGCAGAAAATCCTCTTCGAGAATGACCTGCCCAATGTCCACAGGGGCAGTTCCTATGAAGAAGGTGTTTCTGCAACATGTTGCTCGTACACTTTGCATGAGCATTTAAGAAGAGGCTGTCAAAGCACTCTGCTTTCTTCCTCCATTTTTATCATCTGTTTCCTTTCAATTGTCCATGTGCTGTTTTCCTATACTCATGGTGTCCTCTCTCCCCAGCATCTGACTCTCAACTGTATTTGTCCCTTTTGCCTCTTTTTAGAGGGACTTGTGGTAGAGGAGGTAGTAGTTAGGGTTTGTGAAGCAGCTAAAATCTCTGCAAACACTTTTGGAAGTTAAAAAAATTCATAGCTTAACAAAAAGAGTTCTGTGAGGGTTTAGCCCTGTATTATTTTGATGCCATCTTAGAAGAGGATTAGGTCCTAAAGAAGCAACCTAAAGAGAGTGCAGTCAGCATGCTGTGGCTTCCCCTGATTTCTTCCTCAGTCCTAGAATTTTAAGCCCATTGAGAGAGCTCTTTTATTTCACAGGATGGCATCAAGAGCTTGTAGTGACTGTTGAATAAATCTTTGCAGATACATCAGTGAGATTACATAGGTTTTTTTAATGTGTTGCAACAAAAGGCATGATCTTAAACTTTTTTTCCCCCTAACATTTGCATAGAAGCAAACATCTATCATCGTTTGAGGTTATAAAAGAGCCTGTTTTAAAGTGATGGACATTGAATGTCACACTGAAGCTTAGACTTTTTTTTGCATTGTGTCCAGAAATGTGCATTGGAATGTAGATGTTTGTGACTTGGGCCCACGGCATGGCTGCCCCAATTAAGTATTAAAGGCCTCCAAAAATACAGGTCATGAGTTGCAGAGGATGTTCTTTGATAGACTGTGACAAGCATGAAGCAGGTCTGGCCTTGATGTTGCTTATGTGTTTGGGTGGCCTGTGCTGGGAATCACTTGGAGACCCCATCTGTTCCTTCTTGGACTGGGCCTTGCTGAGCTTCTAGCAGGGAGCTTAGCTGGGGAAGGGGCTGTTCTGGCTAGCTAGTGGGCTTGGCTGCATCTTGGAAGGATTTTTGGAAAATAATTAGAAAATATTAAATGGAAATACTTGGAGGGATAGGAGGGATACTTTTCTAGGAAAAGAAACTTTGTTTTTTTAGAGATGGAGGATAGCTAAAATGCCAGCGCTCTGTCCTGTACCACATCAGCAACTGTATTTCTTAAATATGCACTTAAAGGTCTGTTTGCATCTTGCTAGCTATTTTATATCTTAATGGATAGCCTGCTCCACATCTCTTGATTGCCTTCTGTTTAAGAATCTCAGAGCACATTATGGATATAAATGTAATGCCACTTGAGTCACCTGTAAGATATTATGAGTACTATTACATTCATCCTACTTTATAGAAGAGAAACAGAGTGCAGAGGTGTCAGAGCAGAGAGATGTGCCATCTTTCCAACCTATTCCTACATCTGTATTGTTTCACCTTATGACAGCTCACAGACCTCTTTGAAACAGTGTGCTAGGGAACAGTGAATCCATAATTTGTTGAAACAAATTTCCAAATATTTTACTTGGCGTCTTAGTCTTTTTTATCCTGTGCAGGGGAAAGGCATTTCTTCAAACCTATGCCATGCCACTTTTTGGATATGGCTGTGAAAATGACCTGGCATCAGCAGAGGGATGGCACGTGATTAACAATAAACCCGCCAGGAAAGCAGGACTCCATAGAGCTCCATAGCCTCAGAATTTCTGGGGCCCCCGCGGTTGCTCTCTGGTCCCTCCCCAGAAACAAAGGATTGCTCCCTGCAGGAGCAGGCCTTTTTGGGATTTATCATCAGACAGATGTGTCGTCATGGTAACCCCAGCCAGGCTTTAAATCTCTCTCTGCGCAGAGGAATGCTAAGCCTCTTAACCACTGTCTTTCCTCCCACCACCTTCCTACCCAATCTTGAGGAGCTGGATGTGCCTTTCTAGGCAGCAGGGAGAAGTAGTGAGGCTTGGGATGGCTCTGGAGACAAGAAAAGAAGTGGCACTTTCCTGTCTAAGATACTGGGTGATGTGTTCAAAGTGCTGGCCCCAAATCTGATGTGGTATTGTCATCCAGCTGGGCAGACATGCTTCTCTGTAGAGAGATGTGCAGTCTGTGTGGGATGAGTCTCTGTATTTTACTGGATTACGAGAGGAGAATTTGACCTCTCATTGCCTATGCTGGATCTTATGCTGCAAAGGAGGCTTCAGCTGTCAGTGCTGCTGGCATATGACCTTCTGAAAGCACTGCCTACATTTGTGATAGGTTCTGGACATGTCATGTGCCATACACTTCTCAAAATACTACCCTTGGGTGAGAACTGGGGTAAGGATGTGTTAGGCATGTGGCCATGGAGGAGCTGAGATCTTTGAAATTTGTCCCAGGCTGCATTTGATGTCACTGTTGTGTGGATGTGGGGAGGGGGAACAGGAAATTGTGTCTCTAGGGAAAAATCTGAAAGCTTGGTTCCCTCAGAGAGTGCATTAAGAGTGTCTGCAGCACTGCAGAAATAATCTGTCTGGTCTTCCCACATTCCTGTAAGAGGCCATGGGCTGCCTCCCTTGAGAATAAAACCGCTCAACTTCTTTGCGCAATGATACATTTGCAGTGGATGGGTGATTGAAGTAAATTGCAGAAGTCATAATTTTTAAATTAATGGGATGATCAGTGTTTGGTCCACACTGTTTTGATATGTTAGTGACAGCAGTGATTTGTCAGGTTATCCTCAAGTGGTACGTGTCAAGGCTGGTTCCTCTACTGAATGAGAGTTTGTATTTATGCATGCACTTTCACCACCTAGGGAGCAAGGTGCCTGAACAATGCTTACAGAGTGTGAGCCCTGTGAGGGCAGCTTTGTAGTGCTCTTTTGTGCTCCCTGGGGCTGGGGAAGGGCAGCTGATGCAGAAAGATCTGCTCATTTCCCCTGCACAGTTAAAATGTCTGTATACTTTCCCCAGAATTATGTGCCAAGTTACTTGTGTGTTTGCATCTAGCCCGTCTACTGTTGAGAAGTCATCACCTTCACCTTGGTGCAGCCGCTGATCCATTGCTTTCTTAGAAAAGCTAGTAAAATCTAAATAACTGCCTGGGCAAGGACCATCGCTGTCACCTGCCAACAGCCCTCCTGCCGGGTCCCTGTTTGATTGAGAACTTCTCCCATAGGGAGCTGTACCAGTAACACTTACTCTGAAGCACACAGAGCAGCAGAGGATGCATCTGAGAGCTTCTGTCTTTATTGTTCTGCAGCAGAAGAAATTTGACTAGAATTAGTTTGTGTCTTACTTGTCTGTGACATACTGAGACTGTTTTCTTTTTTTCATGTCAAGGCTGTCTACTGTCTTAACTGTACACTTGTGGACCTTGGAGTTTGTGGCACAGGGCTCCTTTCCTTTGGCTGCAGCAATTACTTTGGGCAAAGACACAAGTGAGCAAGAGAGAATCTGAGGAGATATGATGACTGTGAATGTCAGCTCCCCCAAGTTTTCTTTCCAGAATCCAGGAAACTTTACAGCTACAAAAGGGTTTGGGCACTTTCAGGTGGCACAAAGCCAGGGATACCTCCCTGCCATGGTAGGACTACTTGCATAGATAGTTCTGTGTCCACCTTTCCTCTCTAAATAAAAGGCCCCACCCTTTGGATCACTTAATTAGAGTTCACAATATTACTGACTTCTCTTCCTTCGACTGTGCGCAGTGTGCTTCACCATCCTCCTTTTCATTAACACTTAGACTCAGAGAATGGGCAGAGGTTCAACAGCAAAGTCCCAGCCAGTATGGGACAGGAAGGGAGCTCTGAGATTGGACCTGGAAGGAGAAAGGGATCTGCTGCTTGGAAGTGAGATTTATTGTCCGTTTGCCTTAGCACAGACACTCTGGGTCCTTCACATCAAAGTGGAGAGCCTCATTCAACTATGGCTTTAAAGTGAGGCATTTAGTACAGCAGGGCTACTTTGAGTAAATACTCTGTATGTGGAGCACTTGGCTACTCCTGCTTCACGGAAAACAGTGCCTTAGCCTTATCACCTGTGGTGCCTCTTCAGACTGAACTGGGCACCAGTAGAGCATGGAATAACATTACATAGTAACTGAATACAAACATTTCTTTTTCCTTTCATTCAAACAGGCTTTACTGAGCACCCAGAATAAGCTGAGGACTTTAGTCCCAAATTTCACCTTCAACCTGGGCTTCTCAGGGAAATTCTACCATACAGGTAAGCCCCTGACACCTCTTTGTCCCAGCACCGGTGTACAGCCCCCACGTTTGTGTGTGCGCGTGTAACACATTAGAGCATGATTCTCTGTTGGAACAACTCAGTATTGCAGGGATTAGCCACTGCTTTGAAACAGTGAGCCCCTCTTCTGCCTTTTTTTTTTTTTGCACTTCCTTTTCTGCCCGCTCTAGGTACAAATGAGGAAGATGAAGGGGATGACATGCTGCTCAAACACAGGAAGGAGTTCTGGTGGTTCCCTCACATGTGGAGTCACATGCAGCCTCATCTTTTCCACAATGTCACTGTGCTGGCTGAGCAGATGAAGCTCAACAAACAGTTTGCTGTGGTAAGGGACACCAGAGTTTATTTACTTTCACTAATCCTTAAACATTCTGCTGGAATAGCTGTTTGGACCCTGCTAGCAACCGAGTAATTCAGCTGCATTTAAGAAGGGCAGTTCTGAAAGTTTAAATTGGTGCGTGGTTCCTGCTGTCTTCAGGCAAGAAACACCATTCACGTGCCTGCCCCTGCAATGGGAAGTGTTTCCTGGCACCTGCATGGCCCCAGGCAGCTCCACCAGGTTCCAGGGTGCAAATCCCAAGGCTCTTGTTTGCTGAGGTGTGAATTTGTACCATTACATATTCTGCTTGGCAGGGGGGTTGGACTCGATGATCTCCAGCCCTAACATTCTATGATTCTGTGATACCATCCAAATCCATATAATTTACAAACTCTGGCAGTGAGAAAGCATTTTCTTTTCCATCCTTATTCACTGTGGTTTTGTAAGGAAGCCATCTGGAGTATAAAATGCCCTTGTCTGCTAAGTGCCCTGCTTCTGGCCTCCCCAGGCAATGCTGAAGGAAGTTACTTATCTAGGAAGTCCAGGGGAAATTCCCTGGATTTTGGCAGAGGAGGGGGAAGCCTTGAACATCCTGCATTGCTGGAACAATGTCTGTTTGGTGCTTAGAGCCCAGAGTTGAATATAGCGTATGTTTCTCTGAAAAGAAATGTCCTCTTCACCTCTAGTTTAGTTCTTTTGATGGTAATCCCCTTGGGAATAGCAGGCTGCCATCTTGTGTTCCCATGACACGCACAGATTAGGAGTGATCTGGAATTCAGAGCACAGTTGTAGCATTACAGAAACAATTTAGGGCTCTTCCTGATTAAAGAACAGTGCAGTCCTTTGCAAAGAGAGACAAAGCACAGAGCACAGTTAGACTCATTTAACGTAAAGCAGGCTAGCGGTGGGAAGGAGAAGGCTGCTGCTTCACTTGGGGGCTCTGGTTTTATTGTACACCACCAGGGCAGAGCTGTCATCATTCATATTATTACCAGAACCACATAGTGGAATTAAAACCCATGGAATTCAGATATTTCCTGTCATTTTAGTATAGCTCCAGGCCCCGTGTCTTTACCCTCAACAGTCTCTTGCTTCATGTCTGCTTTTTCTTTGAATTGCTAGGGACAAGACAGAGCCCAGTCATCATCTTCCTTTCCTTCTATATCAGTTAAGGAAATTTGGTTTTCCTCCTCTCGTGACTCAGATCTGGGCATTGTGGAAGTGAGATGTGTCACTTCACAGCATTGATTAGTTTGTAGTAACCAAGGAACCTGACCCAAGGCTTGTGAATTAATCTGATTTGTCATACCTGCAAGGTACAGGACCATTATTACAGCAGCTGTTACCAGTGCTGGGCATCCTTGTTGATATAGAACCACTCCTGTATTCCTATAGATGCATAGAACAAGTACAAGCAATATTTCAGTTTTCCCAATTTAAAGAGTTTACATGTGACTCTGCCACCTTGTTCCAACTTGAAGTCTATTGCTAAGCATGATCCTTATTAAGGACGTTAGTTAAATATTGAATGATCAAGCTGCATATTCTCCTTCCAGGAGCATGGGATTCCCACAGACTTGGGCTATGCTGTAGCCCCTCATCATTCTGGGGTTTATCCTGTCCACACACAACTCTACGAGGCATGGAAATCTGTTTGGAGCATCCAAGTAACGAGCACAGAGGAATACCCACACCTACGGCCTGCCCGGTACCGGCGTGGATTCATCCATAATGGAATCATGGTGAGCAGCTGTGTGAGCGGATCCCACCTTCCTGCCCAAGGGACAATCTCCTACTGGCCTGCACCAGAGACATTCATCTTAATGTTACCAGTGTTTCCAAAATCATTAAATCAAGCAAAGAGAACAAACTTGGCTAAAGCCAGTTTGTGCGTTTCTCAGTATAGTTCAGAGGTCAGTACTGAACAGAGAGCAAAACCAAGCACACGATTAAATTGGGGTCCCACTGACTTGTTTGCACTGTGATGAGTACATGGTTGGGAGGAATATCAAATGAGTCCTCTGAACCTGTATCGCTTATGTCCTTACTCTATATTGATCCAGGGGGTGCTGATTTGACACATTCATGTGTAGATTGTGCTGTATCTGCTTCTTTCCTAACTTTGCTTTTCTCTAATATTGCCAGGTTCTGCCTCGACAGACTTGTGGTCTTTTCACTCACACTATCTTCTATAATGAATATCCTGGTGGCTCAAAGGAGTTGGACAAGAGCATTCGTGGCGGTGAACTCTTCCTGACAGTGCTCCTGAACCCAGTAAGCTTATCTGAAAAGGGAATCAATGCATGGGTGTCTCAGCTTATGTGCCTGATGTGGGAAAGGACTAGATCATCTTATGGGAGATTCAGTATAACCACCCATCATGGTGTGGGCTAAAGAGATGCAAAAGAGGGCCAAGGAACTACTTGCTAGTTAATGCAGCTTTGCTTTACACACTGCTAAAGCAGCATCGGTTTTGAGTGATGACAAGTGCAACGCTCCACAGAGAGAAACTAGCCAGGGTGACATGCTGAGCGTGGCCCAACGTAGAGTGGGTGTTACCTAGGCTGCTGCATCTTCATGAATCAGAAGTGAGATGTGCGTTGGCTCTTTCTGTTCCACACACATCTGCTGCCTGTGGGCTTCCCTCCTGGCTCACTGATGAGTTTTGTTCAGAATAATTGCTTTCTCTGGGCTTTGATTATGAAGTGTTCTCCCCTTTCAATAAGCATACACTTGAAATTATTTCTGCGTGCTTTTGTTGTGATGTAGCTGTCACCCTAAGGCATCTTTGGGAGATCTGGGTCTAACACAAGTGTTTCTGTTTCCCTTCCAATACTTGACAGTTCCATCAAGCCACCAAACTTGTGCCAAATATAGTACCTTCAATACCCTGCAGTCCCTTCCCAGTTCTTAGCCATGGATGACAAATTACCTGAGTTTTTCACTTCTCACTGAAGCTGGGAAGATGTACTAGGTGGCAAGAGACACACAAAAAAGCGGTCATTTTTAGAAAATCCTGAATGGATAGAACTAGAAGATGAAGCTTTGTAGTCCTCTTCAACCACAGATCACACCCCCTCACAATTCCTGTTTGTTGGCTGCAGGAGGAAGGCGTGCTGCTCTTTTTGATTGTACAGGAACTTTCTCAATTCCCCACCTGAATTTGTTTCTTACTAAAGCTGATTTAGCACCTGTTGTCCTCCCTTTCCCTCAATGGACGTTGCCCTGCCAGGTTTAGACAGTGATTTTATAGCCACTCCGGAATATAATGATGTTTAATCTCTTCTTTTCTTATATTGTACAAACTTCTACCTTCTTAGTTCTCCTTTATGCATCTTTTCCACCAGTGCCTGAGTATGGGCAAGAAGCCATGCAAGCAGATCTGAGAGAAAGTAGATTGTTTCTCGCTAGCTTCCTAGGTGCGAACCCTTGAGTACTGGTCCCACTCACTGAGTACTTGTTTGTGGGATTTGTCATGTGACTTCGGTGGCTCTGTTCACCATCATGTTTTCCTTCATTCTCTGCTTCTGCATCTTGATTGCGGAGTTGAACACTCAGCTTTAGCAACTTCTGGTTGGGGCTGCTGAGGCTCAGTGAATCAGAAGATCAAGCTTTTCCCCTCAATGAACTAAATTTTTTCTTGTTGCTTGCTTTTCATATTGTTTAGTTCCTCTCTACTCCTGGAAGTAGAACTGTGATAGTGAAAAGTCTTCACAATGTGCGCTGGGTGCATCACGCAGGCTGCAGTGTACAAAGAGGCCCTGTGTTTCTTAAGGTTAGCCTGTGACCAGCCCTGGCTTTGTATATGATCTGCAAAAGGTATGGGTCTATAACAACCCTAGCTAAAAAGCTTTAGGGGTTCATACTTCTATGTCTGGCAGCCAACCTTCCATCTCCAAGATCTGGCAGCCAGACATCTGTCCCTATCGCCTGAGACAGAATTGTTATTTTTACACGCAACAACCTGCTTAATAAAAGTCTGTAGTAAGGAGAAGATTTTTTTTTTTCTTTACATAAGGAGTGATCAGTCAGATGGAAGGAAACTACTTTCTTTTCTGAGCTTCCCACATGTTGGGTGAATTCCACCTTGTCCTACTTCATAATTGTCAGATCTTAAAGAACACCTGCAGAGATAGCCACTGTGAAACTTGAAAGCTCTAGGTAATCCAGACTGTTACCAGAGATCATTGCCAGTCTAGGAGGGTGCCAAGGAATTTGTAGAAACATAGTTTCTAGAGCTACCCGTTTCCATTTGCTGATAAGCATGTGATGGTTGAAGCAGCTGGCAGTGGTCTGTGATCTAAAATGTCTGGGAAGATTCTGCTCTGGTACAGGTTGATCTTATTTGCCAGATTTACTATTGACTCTTCATGGTGACTTTTAAAACTCTTTCAGATGCCTTCATATACTCCTGATGTTACACTTTTGCTTCCTTTCGGCAGTGGAGCATTTCTCTCTCTGTCAGCAGTGGAGCACTGTGCTTTAAGCTCCTCTTCGTTGCTGATGTTTGCATGGTGACTCAGACCCTTGTACTGCTCCCCTTGCTGATAAAGCCATCTCACAGACCTGATAGAAAGCTGGCCAGCCTCGCAGCCCCAGCAGTGATCCGTAGCAGACTTGGACCAGGCTCTTTCAGTCCTTTTTGGTGCTTCCAACTCTCTTTGAGTGGATATACACTTGCTGGAGTCTCCAAGCCTGTATGTGTATGATTAACTCTGTAGAGCAAACAGAAGATGTTTGATCTTCTGACTAGTGAACAAGGTCCAATGTCAGGAAGGAGAATAGCTGTTGGTGTTCGGCAGACAGACTGATCAGTGCTCAGCCTGTCTGAGAACACTTCTGCTCACACTGCGCATGCAGGTTACTGCTGTGCCCACAGCTGCTTATTACTTATTGCAAGGATGCTCATCCCGCCTGTTTTCTGTATTCTAGGCTCTTTGTGACCAGTTCCTCTCATCTTTCCTCAGTTTGACAGAAGCGAAGCCGTGGCATGCTGACAGTGGAAGGGAGGGGGAGAGAAGCAAGGTGTTATTACCAAGCCAGTCCCTGGGGTTACTGGGTGTGGATGGAAGGGAGGGAGAGGTGGGACTTGAGTGTAGCTTATGTCAGAGGTAGTGCTCAGAGATGTTTTGGCAGGAGTAGCTGTGACGAGGCAGAGCAAGCTGCCAGGCCTTGTTAACAGTGAACATGTGTTACAAGACATGACTGCACGCTCAGAAGTGCAGGGAAATGACTCTGGTTGGTCTTGTCTTCTAAATCCAGTTGCTTGGGACTGTTTGCAGGTGATGGCATTACCTGTGTGAGCTGTTTTACCAAATGTAGTCAGTTGTGAAACACGGTTGCTAGCCTGGCTCACATGCAGGCTTTTTTGATTCTGGAAATCTGGAAACCTGCGTCCTCCCTGCTGCAGTATGTGGTTTATACCAGTGAGCCAGACACTTCATGCAGCAAATTCTTCTTCTAAGTGTTTCACTAGCAAGTAAAAGGAATGAGCCACCCTTTGCTGTCACACCACCTTCCTTGCATCTACCATAAGTGGGCAAAATACAAGAAGAGATGAATCCTTTTGCTGCCTTACGTGCTTCATGGCATGGCTCTGCACTTACACAGATCTTGCTCTTTGTTGTGTGTAGCACATCCTTTTTACACAACAGCACCAAGCACAACAGCTCTTTGAAGTGCAGGTGCCAGAGCCTGTCTGGCCAGGCCTCTCTATCAGCTCAGTAGGAAACCAGAAGTTAAAAAGTCACAGGCACACAAGCAAAGTACATCTTTTAACTCCACTTAATTTCCATATGTCTTAGAGTCCTAGCACTGTTTTCTGTTGTCTAACCAAAGACCCAGGGCTGTGAGGACCTTGTGAATGGGATTAAATTCATTTCTCAGTGTCTTAGGGATGGCTCAAGCACAAAAAAGCTACTATCAGTACTTCTCAGTCCATGGTGACACTGGACACAAAACTGAATTCAGACCTCCTGAGTGCCAGCAAATGTCTTCATCCCAAGACCATCTGTCTCCTGCTTCCTCCTTTTGCTCTTCCCCTACTGTGAGTGGAAAAGCCATTCCTACCCCCTCCCAAGGAAGCCTGTTGTTCCCTGCTGACCTTACATGGCATCATCAGGATTTAGCCCTGAACTGGGCAGCAATGGGTGCCCCTGCTGTGAGTGAGATCTCTTCCGCTACCTGCACTAGCAGACACTGGGTGGGCAGTGCTAGATCATCCCCATAGTCATTCTTCCGTCAGCCTTAGCATTCTGCTTTCATTTTGCTAACTTGTAGCTGTGGTGTGGTTTGTGTCTGGCAAGTGCTGTAGTGTTACAGGCACTGGGATGCCCAGTTCCATGGGACCCGTTAAATCTACACACCGGAGCCAAGCTGACAGCAGTCTTTTGAGAGAAGAGATGGCTTGGCAAGGCAGAGATAGCAGACCAGCTCCTGAGCACTGCGGTGCTGGGGGGGCCTCTCATGGGTGCTCAGTGCCACTTTGCCCAAGGGTTTACATCCTCGGGCTTGGCAGGACAGTTTTCAGGGGCTGCCTGTGCTGAAGGCTCTTGTGAGCTGAAACCTTATCGGCTGCTGTCTGTTCCTAGGGCTGTGTCTTTTTGCAGTCCCTGTTAACATCCCTAGGTACACTTGTTTGTATTTTAAAGTGTGAGCTGCTAATTGTTCCTTTACATTTGAGATGTCAAGCCCAAAGTGAATGAAAGCTGACAGGCTGTGGGCCTAGAAATAACTCTTGTGAAAACTACTGTAGCAGGCACCACAACTAGAGGCTGCCCTGGTTGTGTCTCTGGGAGAGGAAGGGACGCTCGTGTTCTCCCATGGAAGAGGCTTTATGAGATTTTTGACTAGGAGGGCGTCACTGACTAACCCTTGTTGCCCTCATTGACCCAGAGCCACTTGAATGGGATTTTGAAACTGTTCCAGACTCACATCCAAGGCTCAGTTATCAGTCCCCCACACCATTTTCAGGGGCTACTGAGAGGTCTGTGTCCCTCCTCTCCTGAGTTCCTTCTGTCTTGCAAGCACTACTTTTCTTTCATTTTTCATCAAGGCAGTGCTGTATCCTGGCAGGTGGGTATTTGTCAACCCAGACAGCCAGGGCAGTCTGAGATTGAACAGCCTCTTGCTGACAGTGGAATCAGGCTAGGAGGAAACAGTACTGTTACCTGATTTACCAGTATCCCATGTCTTTCATATTTTCAGATCAGCATCTTCATGACCCACCTGTCCAACTATGGGAATGACCGTCTGGGACTGTACACTTTTGAGAGCCTGGTCAAGTTTGTGCAGTGCTGGACCAACCTTCGCCTGCAAACATTGCCCCCCGTCCAACTTGCAAAAAAGTACTTTGAAATCTTTCCCCAGGAGAAGAATCCCTTGTGGCAGGTGAGAAGGCAGCTTTAACTGCTCCTAGCGGTTTTACAGGAGGCATGTCCCACATTTAAAGTGTGGCAAGACAGCTAATCCAGAGCATGGAGGCGTAATGCATAAAGCTTTTAGGTTTAACATTTGTGGCTTGAGGCTGAAAGTGGCAAATTGCAAGGTGGAAGGAATGGGGAGCAGGAGCAGCAGGACACAGTCATGATGTAAGCTGAGGGACTAGGGAGGCTGTCATAGTGACCGGGGGACAGGCTTGCAGGCATTTGGGTCATTAAGGGGCTTATATTAGAGCAAGCTGCTGTGAAATGTTAAGTGTGCGAAGAAGAGCCATGTTTCATGCTGGAAGAGCTTGCAGGCATGTTAATGTGATTAATCATAAAGTAATTTCACACTGCAGAATTCATGTTCATTAAATAAAAACATGCTTATTCCATTTTATCCCAGTGCAGCAGCTCTCTGCATGGTAATGAGCAGGTGAAATTAACTGAAGGTGATAAGACTTGTGTGTCTGCCAGAATTTCACAGATGCTGAGCTGTACTATGATGGTAGCCCAGCCCATCGTGACTACACAGGGCAAGGCCTGTGCTTAACACTCTCAGAGGGACTTCGGCTCTTGTGTCACTCTGAAGCTCATTCCCCCATGTTTTTACTTAACTCTCCTTGATGCCTGGCAGAACAGCAGTGTGGCTGAGAAGAGTTCTTCATAATGCTAATAGCATTTTCCCAAGAGGACTGGCCTGCCAGCTTTTCCTCCCCTTTGCATTAGCTGGTGTGGTAATGTTTAATCGCCTGACTTGTGCTGCAGAATCCCTGTGATGATAAGAGGCACAAGGATATCTGGTCCAAAGAGAAAACATGTGATCGACTCCCCAAGTTCCTCATCGTGGGACCTCAGAAAACTGGTAATGTGAATATGTTATCTGAAGATAGATTGCAGCTTCCATCTCTTTCCTCCAGAGAGGAGAGCTGGAAAGGTCTGTGTTGTAGATCTGTATGGCTGCCCTTTTTGCAAGCTGCCAAGTGGCCACAGAGGACATTTCAGAGAATCTCAGCTTTGATTTAACTTAAATCTGGCAAGTCTGCCAGTACTTAGCAAACTGGCACTTTGCTTGGCTCAGTCCTGATTTGCAGAGAAAAGACCTACCTGCAGACTTGCGTTTTGGCTTTCCCATACAAGCTCAGAGAAACTGTGACCTTTCTTAGCGTGTCATAAACATGAGCTGTCAGCAGGACTGAACGCACATGCTTAGCAAAGCTTATGACGAATGCCCCCTGGTGCTTTATTGTGACAGATCTGTGTACCCACCGCGTGCTCCGTGTGACTGTCAGTGGGAGGCAGAGATCCCCTTTTGTCTGACCTCTGTCACCGCCGCTTAACTGCTGTGGCATTGTGGTTGGCAGCGACACAGCTGTAGATACACTGTACTGAGGAGTCCCTTCGAAGGACTGAAGAGAGGCAATCTCTTCAGCCAAAGCCAGGTCTTCAAAGCTTGGCTTTCTCTGTAGACCTTGGCTTTCTCTGTAGCGCAGTGAAACAGCAGCTGCCAGTCATGCCAGCCAAGCTGCTGCCTGTGTCACTGAAGCGCTGCTGGCGTGTGTGCAGTGTGAGCCCTCCTGTGTCATGGCCCAAGCTGCTTGCAGTGGTGCAGTAAGAAAACCCCTCTCTCAGCTGATTGACCTCCTGGAGGCCTGCAGCTGTGTGCTGAGCAGGACTATTGGGTTTGGTGGGTTAAGGGAAAACATCTACAAAAGAGGCAGGCCAAGGCATCCCTAGCTGAATTCTCATCCAAGGACACTAATGTTGTCCCTAGCACATCTCCATCCCAAACACAAGATACTGTCCTGCAGTGCCCCAGCCATCTCCTGTTTGGCAGGTGTGGGTTCTGCCACCTGATAGTGTGGCCATGCCACCAGAGCAAAAAAGGCTTGGGGGTAGCTGACATGGGTGACAGCTGTCATGCTAAGGAGGTGACTTACATCAGCTGCATGAGCTGAAACATGGGATTGAACTGCTCAGTCAGGTTTGATCGCAGAGTGCTTGGTGTAACTGCTGTTGTAGCTTGCATGAGTTAAGGGGTGGGTTAGCCATGCATGATAGGAGTGTGGCCATCTGGGGAGCTTTGCAGTGTAGGTAAAGCCTTTCATTCAGCCAAGCATCATGTCTGACCCAGGTCCTGTTAATTGGTTCCTGTTGCAGGCACAACAGCCGTGCACTTCTTCTTGACTATGCATCCAGCTGTCACCAGTAACTTCCCAAGTCCATCCACCTTCGAGGAGATCCAGTTTTTTAATGGACCCAACTATCATAAAGGAATCGATTGGTAAGAACCCTGATGCCTATTCTTCTGTGATGGGGTGCACCCATGTTGTCTTCTCCCAAGTCTCTCTGCTTGTCCACCTCAGCCACATTAGTAGCTTCTCTGTGTCTGAATAGCTGTTTTCACTGTACATGTTCTCTGTTTCCCTGCTAACCCAACTACTCAGTCCCAGGAGCAGGACAGGTAGTTTCTGATTTTACTGACCATTTACCAGGAGACTTGTAGGCATGATTTAGCTTTAAAAATTCAGAGTCTGTTGAATGCCCTGCTGTTTTGAGGTTTCTTGTCCTTTGACATGTAAAATAGACAACAGCATGCTCATGAAAAAGTTCTTCATGGTTTCCAAGTTAAGACACATAGTCCAGAGGGGACAACCTCCCTACTGTTGTTCTGGGCCCTTTAGACTTAAAGCCATCACTGCGTTCCTTGCACTGGCTCCAGTGGCCACATGCATACCTGGATGTTTACGTGTAAAAGCGTACAACTATGATAAAGCACGCCCACCTGGCAGGAAAGTTCTAGTGTCACTGTGGCACTACTATGCATGCCACTGTGTTTCCAGGCAGAGAAACTTTAAAGGTGTTTCTTGCCTGAAGCATTAGCTTTAGGCCAACTGTGGCACTGCTCCCTCACGCGTGGCTCTGCGGGACGGCTGTGTGGCACTAAGGCATTCTTCTGTGGGATTTCTTTGCCCATGAGCTGTGTGTGGGAGATTCTGTCTGACTTCTCTGATCATTTAGAGGACCACTGAAAAGGTACTGGAAGGTGGTGGATCTTGAGCAAAGCTCACCTGAGTCAAACCCTACAGAGCAGTTGCACTAGCTGACAGAAAGCTTAGGATTTTATGTGCAATCCCCTGGAAAAGTCATCCAGCTTCATTTGCGTGTAACATCGCATGCAGGAGGAGAAACTTATTGTTTAGTGTGCAATTTGAGTTCATTGTACAGCTTAAATTTCACTAGAGACCAGTCTTCCAGTGCTTTTAGTGCCCTGTCCCCCAGTTAACCTCTGCCCTTCCAGTACTTGAATTTCTTACAGTTTACAGGTTACTAATTTGACATGCTCCTGTGAGGCAGAGCAGAGCTCTTTACCCTGCTTCTCAGCTATGGACCAAGGTACAAAGACAAATTATTTAGAGGGGTTTAAACAAGCAGTCAGTGGCAGGGACAGCAGTTGACTCTGACCTTACTCTTGGACAAAACCTCTTTTCTGCTAGAGCTTGCAACTAGTACCCTACCCTCAGCCTTTACTTCCACTGCCTAAGGACTTGGGGAACACTCTCAGCAAAATGCTTTCTTACCCTCTTAGCACCTCCAGCTTTCTCTGTTGTGCTCCACCACCCCTTTCCAAGTCCTGCCTCCGCCAGCTCTGCACCTCTTTGCCCATTCACTGCATGAATGGGGAGGTGCAGTTGTTCTGTGAACTGTGTCTGCTGAAGAGGGCATCATTTTGTTATGTGCCATTTTTTTGGTGGGCCATGCTGCTCACCAGTGTCCCATCTGTTTGGCAGGTACATGGAATTCTTTCCCATCCCCTCCAATGCCAGCACAGACTTCATGTTTGAGAAGAGTGCCAACTACTTTGACACAGAGGTTGTACCAAAACGTGGTGCAGCCCTGCTGCCTCGAGCCAAAATCATTACTGTTCTGATCAACCCTGCTGACCGAGCCTATTCGTGGTACCAGGTAATGTCCCTGCGCTGTTCTGTGGGTGAGGGCCAGAGAGATGTTCCAGTGGGGTGAGGCAGAAAGCCACGGATCTATTTCCATAGAGGTGCCAGGGGACATGATGCAGGCTGCCTGCAGAATGTAGACAGTTAAACACAGAGGCACTGGGGGGTGGTTGTGCCACATCAGTGGGGTCTGCACAGAGATGTGTAAGGCAGAATTTTGTGTTCCTGCTCCTAAATTCAGCTTATGCTTTTCAGCACCAGCGTGCTCACAATGACCCTGTGGCACTCAATTACACCTTTTACCAAGTGATCTCTGCAAAATCCCAGGCCCCTCAGGAACTGCGCAACCTGCAGAGCCGATGCCTGCTCCCTGGCTGGTATTCAACGCACCTCGAGCGCTGGCTAACGTACTACCCCTCCGGGCAGGTAGGAGGTTTGGCACTAGAGGCTGCCCTGTGGAGGTTTAGTGGAGAGGAGAACAAACTGTAACAGGCTGTATGTGCTTCCCCCTCCCTCCCTGCTTTTGTTTCACCTCCTGTCTTGTTTCCCAGAACAAGAGCCACCACTTGCTTCCTCCTATTATGACCTGATAAGAAATCAGGCTTGAACACTCCAATTTTGCACTTTATTGTATATGTAAAAGCAAATGAGTGTGGGAGGATACTGTGATCTCCCAGAGAGCTCCACAATATTGAGAAGTTCAGCAAAAACAGCAGTGTTAGCACTCCCTTCCTTTCATCTTGGCACCTGTGACCCAGGGAGGTCTCTTCAGGCCCGGTAGGCATTCAGCTACTTGCTGCGCTTTCACTGCTTTAAAGAGAGGCTCTTGGACCCTGCCACTTGTTATTTCCCGTGTTGTGAAGCCTTTCTTTGTCTGCTGAAGAGAAATTTCACTGCAGAGATGTCAGGATTCTATGTCTTGAAAAAAGGAAATTAATAAACAATATAGACTATTACTGGCTCTAAATTCCCAAGAAATTTACAGCATGAGTCAGGATATGTTTATTTCAAGTTCGTTTCTGCAGCTGGGGTTATCCTCAGCCAGTCTTATCATCCAGCAGAGGCTCTTAATGCCCGTTTAGTTTCTTATTCTCTGCTGAAGCAGCATCTTGAACTGGACATGACAGATCTGCTAAGACTAAAAGAGACATGGGGAAAGCGTTCGTGGGCTTGTATCTCTTACTGTTCCTGGAGGTTACGGCCACGAGGAGCCAGACACACCATCCTTGTAATTATGATGGGTCAGGGTCTCCTACCTTCCCCAGGCTTCAGTTTGTGTGACTATTTTTCTGTTCCATTCTTTGGAATAGGCAATTTCTAAGCACAGATGTTGTTCATTATTGCCTAGCCTGCATGGAACCGGAGAATAATCACAGGTTAGAGAAGATTACTTAGCACTGTGGCTGCTGACATCTAAAAAGAATACATGAGGTTTCCAGAGACAAACTGGAACTCGTGCTACTGCTGGGCCTTAGTGCTTAGTTACAGGGGCTTTGGCCAAAAGCAAGTTTATTAACCAAAGCCTGTCATGAACTACTGCTTTAGAGTACTTGTGGCCCAGCCTGTATCATAACTTCTGTTGACAAATGGGCCACGTTCCCCCATCGTGCTGCTCTAGAATAAACAGGCTTTGGCAGCATTTACTCATATCCACAAAGGCCAGGGGTGATTTTGGGACCCAGGAAGCTTATGGGTGTCATTCAGCACAAGCTGTCAGAGGCTCAGGTGGCTGCTGTCTTTTCAGCTTCTCATTGTGGATGGTCAGGAGCTGAAACACAACCCTGCCTCTGTAATGGACAACATCCAGAAGTTCTTGGGAGTTACACCACTCTTCAACTACACCCAGGCCCTCAGGTAGGAAAATAATTTTTGGGATGATGTGTTCCTAGCCAAGTGTGATGCTAAGAAGCATTTGATTGGAAAAATAGTTCTTATCTCTGACTACAAGGCCTGCCAAGGTTTCAGAGGTATGCCTAACCCTAAAATTAGGTTCAGAGAGGATGACATGCTACACTGAGACTGGAATCCTGTGATGAGTCTTTCTAGACATGATAGGGGAGGAGGTGTTTTTTGACACTGTCATGGAGAAGCATGAAGTTGCTCACAGAAGTAATTAATAATGTTTTCTAGTTGGTCTTCGTGGATTCAGAAAAGGTTCTGGCATTACTAGCACTCCTTATGCTTTGTGTTACACCTGTATCTGACAGAATGTAGAGGAGGTATGATAACAATGTGTGACAAGCTGCTCATATCTTCAGCCAGACAGAGTTAGGGGCACCATTGCACAGTTCTGAGGTAAAGAGCATATTATTACAGAAGACATGGACTTGACAGGTGTCCGAGCTATCTCAGGAAGTGTTAGCAGCAACACCACCTCACTGCTGCTAAGTTGAAGGACATCACTGTGATCTTGCCCACAGTGCAAGTGCAATTAATCTGAATAGATGAAGTGCTAGTTGAAGTTGAATTGTGGCCATATCAGTCTTCAGTGGAAACTCTGCAAGCCCACAGGAGACCCTGAATACTGTTCTTTGCAGCTAAAACCTGTGTTTTGACATCTTCTGTGCTCTCACAGCCTATGCTAGCTGAGGGTGGCGGGTGAGGTGCATGGGTGTAGGCAATGGGCAAGAGCCCTTGCCTTTAACAGTAAAGAGAGGAGAACCTGTTCAGTTCTCATACTACAGTTGTTTTCCAAGGGGGTGGCGTGTGGCTCCCCGGGGGAAGGCAGGTTTAGAGAAATGTCAGATTACTTGAAAGCCTCACTTATGGTAGCACAAGTGGTGATGGCAAATGGATTATGTACAGTAGTGGTCCTGGCTGGAACTCTTCAGCCAGAGTCAGGAAATAAATGATACTGGTCAGCTCACCTCAGAGGGTGGTAGAGGTACTAGCTCCACCCTTAAGCTCACCTTAGGCCAGTTGAGGGGATAGGACAGACCAGATCCAGACAAGGTTCCCAGTATTGCCTTATACCTGTGTTTTAGCAAGAAAAGAAACACTGACTCTTAAACAGTTGGGGGATTCTCTAATACTTATCAACTACAACAAGGAGACGTACATGCATGTACATGGATTATTATTCCCCGCCCCCGCCGAGCTTAAGAGACAGGTGTTGTATCACCATGTTACGTCTGAAATGTTCCAAAAGCTGGAACAGGCATGGTTGTAATGGATGTGTTCTTAAAGTAGTCAAGTGCTAAAAAACCAGGAACCAGTACCACAAAGAAAGAAACAAATAAATAAATAACCCCCAAATTTGTAAAGCACTGAAATGGGAAATACCTATGGAATTACTCAATTTTTGCTGCTAGTAATTGGGCATGTGGCCATATCTTTTAAAGACATGTGTTTGTTTCAGATTTGATGAAGCAAAAGGATTTTGGTGTCAGCTGCTAGACGGAGGAAAGACTAAATGCCTAGGAAAGAGCAAAGGAAGAAAATACCCTGATATGGATTCCTCGGTGAGTAACTGTCTCAAACCTGTTGGCAGCGAGAGATGTAGAAACATCACAGCAAACCAGCCTGGTTTTTCCTACCATCTGTGTCCTAGATGATCTATGGAACGTGTGTTGAGGGTAACATTTTCTTTCGTTGCTAACATGGTCTGTATTTTCCACACAGTCACGGCTCTTCCTAAGGGACTTCTACCGGGAGCACAACATTGAATTATCCAAGCTGATGAACAGGCTTGGGCAACCCCTTCCAACCTGGCTCCGAGAGGAACTGCAGAACTCCAGCTGGAGCTGAGAGGGACTCCCTTGCCCCCAGTGCCATTGGGATGTGCGGTGCTCCAACACATGCTATGATGCCATCTCTTGTCAAGCCAAAACAAGCGGACAAATGAGCAGGAGCAGAGAATGTGCATGTGGAGCCTTTCCCTACCGTTGGGAGGGGCTACTGCCTCTGACCCTGCCCTGGGGCATGACGTGCAAGTCCCATTCTTGAGTTACCAATGGTGTTACACTTTGACTTTTACTTACAGGAAGGCTCTGGAATGCCTGCCCTAATTTGAGCAGGGGAGAGAGCACAGTAACACTTTATGTTTAAATTACTCTTCTCAGTATATGAAACAGGCAGTAGCTGGAGGGTTAAAGTGTTAATCCTCTGAGTTCAGAAGTAAAGACTTAAGAGGTGAGATATTGAGCCCACTGCTGAGAAGAGAGCAGCAGCTTAATAAAAGGGGAATCCAGTCTGGTGAACCTCAACTTTTATCCAGGACTCTTATCAGGCAACAGCAGGGTACAAGAACACCTTGTTCCTCCCCATGCAGAGTACAGTGATCATGATCATTGTTTACAGTGCCAGTGTGAGGGGCTGTTGGGGACTGCACCTTCTTGGAGATAGATGTAATGGACATAAGATTGCCTCTTTTTATCGGCAGCATTGTTGGTGTGGCACAGTGTCCAGTGACTTTTGGTCAATAGGCGGTGTGAGATAAGGCAAAGCTGCAGATATTCATACACAGAATTCAGTTGTTATCTTGGGTAAAGCATTGCCATAGGTGGCAACATGGCAAGTATGTCTCTGCAAGGACTTCAGCCATTTCAAAAGATAACCAAGGAGCAGTATGGCCCCTTAGAGCGCTTTTTCAGGCATGTGTTAGTGCAGCACAGCAGCTGGGGGAGGCAAAAGCTCAGGTATTGTAAAATACAGCTGATACAGCTGAAAGCAGACAATGCAGTTCCCCATGTCTGAGCAGCTTAAAAAAAAAAAGCAATTATACCCCCCTGCAGTCCAAGAATCCAAGGAGAAAAGCAAAAAACAGTTAAAAGTGTCATTCAGATTTAAAGGGAAGGTTTGGAGTTAGAAGTGGCTTCCAATGTCCAAAAGGGGTGTTTAGTTGTTTAGTACATCTGCACAAAGTAAGTACACTAAGGTGCACTGCCGCCTCCTGCAGTTGCTGGATAATTAATTATTCTCAGAGGAAATCCTCCATCCTGGTTGTACGTGTAGTCTGTTGCTGAGCCATGGGCTTCTGGAGTTGTGTGGGCCATCATCCCTCCCTCCCAGGCACCGATGATCTTTCAAGAGGGCTGCAGTTCCAGAGAAGAGAGGGTCAGGACCCAAATGAACATGGATTATGGAAACTTCCACAACTGTCATGAGCTGCTTTTCTCCTAGCCAGAGAGAAGTTGCTTCAACCAAGCTTTTCCATTGAGCCTTAGGTATTGTGTATTTCTGAATGAATGGTGCATTTACCATTGTATGTAAATGTATAGAGTATGCAATATAGTATTTTATTTCATGTGCCCTTGGAAAGGGTTATTTTGTGCAGCCAAAAAAAAGGAGAAAGACTAGAGCCCCCTCTCTCACTCCTGTTAGAGAGAAAAGCCCGACTTCCTGCACTGGATTCATGTATAGCATCATTCACATTGAATGATAATGAAATTCTTGGCTCTCAAAGCTGAGCACAAGTGTCTGAATAAAAGCTAGAAGTAGTAGTAAGTGGAGATTCAATAAATGTATTACTTATTTTTCTTCTTTGTGATGATGTGGAGTGATGTCATGGACCCTAAGAAGGGTAAGAAAAACTGAAAAACCTACTGCAGGCTTTAGAGTTGATACAGGGGAAGGCCACAAAGGTGTTTAACTTGCATGTGTAACAACACAGGAACAGTGTCCTCAGGCATCTTGCTCTGCGGGTGCAGCTGTGGGCTTGCAGAAGTTGGCCCAGCACACGACCTGTTGTTAAGAGGCTTGTTCTTACCCATGTGCATTAGTGATGACTTTTGGGCCACCCTGGCTACTGCAGTAGCCTACAAAGAATAGGAAACAACAACTTTTTTCTTCCTTTTCTTTTCTTTTTTTTTTTCTTTTAAGAAAGCCATCACAACATGTATATACATATATATCCCAACCTCAGAAAAGAAAGCTCTGCGTATGAAGCTGGAACTTCTGCTCACACACAACCTCTGGCATTCAATCTGGAAGATACTTTACAAGTAGGCTGCTACATCTTACTACTAGGTACAGAAAATAGTGGTAGGTGTCTCAACTATACAGTAAAGACCTTTTAAGGGAACTGGGAGAGTTTCTCTGTAGGTGGCAGCATGTATCAACTCTACATAAACATCTGATCATGGAAAACTGCAATTTTCAACTGCTGATGGCACTGCAAAGGTGCATATTCCTGGCAGAAGCCTGCAGATCCTGGAAGGCAGAATGACACACAGAAGTAGCTCTATTAATGTAAGCAACGTGCTAAAATTCACCCTGTTGTTTTTCAGCCCTCGCACTCAGCTAGTAAGAGAATCCTGTGATTCCCTTGCTGGTCATTTTGCTGTATCAATAGTACATGGCAAGAAGAGCAACGACAAACAGGTATGAACATGCCAAATGAGTTTGAAACAATCTGTTCACCCCCTCCCCATGTTGCTGAACCCTGAGTGTCTCCTGGACACAGTGCAGCTGCAAGCAGGACACCAAGGAGCTCCCTCACACACACCCCCCCAGGCTGCCTGAGGCCAGGAATAAGAGCTCCCATCACACAGTAGGACATGGATCAGGCACTGGTACCTTCTCTCCAATTATCAGGGCTTTACCTACAGTTTCATCTTATCTCTTTTTCTTAAAGGCTTGTGGGCAGTTAAAAAAAAAAAAGTGTAAACATTGAGCATTAAGTTTAGGCTTACTGCTGAAAAGCACTGCAAGCTGGTTTTGCTACCAAAAAAAAAAAGTATTCCTGATGCTCAGCTCCATTGCTCTTGAGGCCTATGTAGAAATAATTTATCAATCTATTTTTGGCTTTAAATGTGGTTGTCTTCCAAGCCTCAAGTTCTCCCCATTCTCATCCAAGTAGTCGAACTGCCCCTGAAGTCTCTCAAAACTGCTTGTAAATCAGCATGTCTGTAACAGTGACACTGCCCCAGCAGGCTGAAACCCAGCTCACGCTTACTTTACTTATGGTAAGCGAGGAATGTAAATCAGGCTGGTCTCGGAACCCATCCAGTCATTGGAAAAGGTGCATTTCTGGACTGAGAACAACAATGGGGTGACACTAAGGCCCTGCACAACTGCTGCCCTTTAAGCCCCAAACTTACTGACAGAGAAGCTCTCCTGGCTGACTTAAATGAGGCAAGGTAAGGCAGGACACAGAAGGCTGTTGCGGGCACCCAGTCAGCCCCTGTTCCTAGTGCATGCTATGCGTATATACAGACAATAGCTTTTCAATGCGTTTCCAGCATTTTCCCTTCTTACAGCTCACATCCCTTCACAACAGTGCAGCATTAACTAGTTATGAATGCTGTAACTAAGCAAGCAGCACCAGCTTACTACTAGGAAAAAAGTCACTAGCTTACAGAGCACAGTTGCTGTCTTTATACCAATGAGAAACACTGTACAGCAGTGGTGTTACCTTCTGACAGCATGCAGAGCTTGCACTTGGACATCACCCTGAGAAAAGGATTCACTAAGTCATAGGCTCACACAAAAACTCTTGCACCAAATAGCCCCAAGCTGCACTTCCAGCTTTCACAGATTAATGCCACTCTTGGACAGGTGCCTCCACTGCCCTGGCCCAGGTGCAAGTACCCTTAACATGCCTTAAAATGAAATAGGAAGCAGAAAGAAGTTCAACAGCCACATCTGAATTATGCTGGGGGTAGTAGTGTGATAGGAGGTAGGTTTTTTTTTTTTTAATAAAAGTAGCACTATTTAAGAAAGACTGTCTTTACTGTAATTATGTCATATGGCACTTAAATTGGGGCACAAAAAGAGAGTAATTCCAAAATATTCCAAGTAAACTGTAGCTGAGAGCTGTTCAGTCTTACCAGTAGGGCTTAAAAGCAAAGCCATACAAACACTCACGGTCATCAACAAATGCTGAGAAGTCATCATGGGCCAACCTGCCCTTTCCCTTTTTTCAGCTTAGTTTCAAAAAAAATTTTTAAAAAAAGGCATCAGCAGCAGACTGTGAGCATACTTTTCTGTTTTGGCACATCCTCTTCCCAGGCACATCCTTGAAAACTCATTTTAATACTTAGACATTAAGACAAGGACAGAGTAAGAAAAATACAACTTTCTCAACGCTAATACAAAATGATTGCAAATTTATGCCATGTTACAGCTGGCTTAGACCAAGTGGTGGTGATACACTTCACAGATACTTCACTGCATCTGCCATTTCCATTGACGCTGGGATTTGCAAGGCTGTTCAGTGCACTCTCGCCCTGGGCAGCGCTAGCCCAGCTAGCACGCAATAAGTTAGGTGAGTAAAAGCTGCTATTCTCCAAAACACAACTGTGCCAGGCATGATAAAAAAACAAACCTGCACAAAGAATTAAAAAAGTTTAGGTTCAGCAACTCCCTGGGAGGCTATTTCTGAATGAGTTCTCAGAGAAAGAAAATATATATTCCAAACAAATATTGACAGTAAATAGAACTAGGCAGAAACACACTTTCCAGCTAACTCCAGCCATACCTGTTGCATCATCAGATGAAAATGCCAACTCAGCTTGCTCATGGCTGTAAAGACACTGCAGTCCAAAGACAAATAGTATTCTGCTAACTCATAATCCTGGAAAGTGCTTCCAAAGGAAAAGTTTCACAGGCAAGAAAGATGGTTGGTGAGCATGTCCAGAGAGGGCAGAGGAGAGCTGACCCTCTCAGAGGTTGGCATACCTGATGTACACAGAAAAAGGGTATCTGCAGCACGAGATGTGTGCCAAGGAATGAGGCCTGCAATGACTAAAAACCTTTATTTTATCCATCTTATAAGAGAGAAGGAAAAAAAAAAGAAATCACACTATTTCTTCCAACAAGCCAAATATCCAGAAGTCCAGATGGAATCTTGGCACTTCTACCAACTACACACCAATGCCAAGATTTTACCCCTAAAGACTCAGAAATTACGCAGGGACCAACAGTTTAAGTTCCAAAAATGCTGCTGTCCCAGATATGGGCTAAGAGTGCATACAGACAAGGGGGCCACCACTAACAGCCTTGGGGGAGGCAAGAGGAGAAAAAAGGCCCTTTCACTTACAGTACCTCACCGTTACCTTCTCACACCCTCTCCCTTACGTTTTTTGGTATATGGCCCCTCTTTGTATATATACATATAAAAGGAGACACAGATGGAATTTGCATTTTCAAGGAGTTGCTTCTAAGTATCCTAACACTGGAACACCGTCTGCTTTTATCAGCAGGGTACGGCTCCTCAGACCACATCAAAATGCACAGCTATGCACTATGGCAGCTTGTTTAGCTGAAGGACCCGTGATTCAAGAGCAGACTGGGTTAGCTCAGCGTGCAAGGCTGCCCTTAGCACACTGCCCTGATTAGGGCTATTAAGCAGTTCCATCTTCAACACTAGCAGGGCAGTAAAAGCTGGCCTACAGATACCTTGCAGTAGAGACATCAAGCCACTTTTCAGCTGGCTTCATCTGCATGTGTACAAGTTTGACTTCTCCAGTTCCCCACTAATGTGAGCTGTTATTTCCAGACACACCAACAGCTAAAAGGGAAAGTGTATTTCCTGTAGTCTCAGGAGGAAACAAATCTGGCAAGTGAAAGCGTGTCATTAGGAACACAGGGCACAGGAAGAAGTATTAAGACCTCATTCATCTTACCTTCAAGGAATGGTCAGTGAACTAGACTTCAACAAACGTGACAACACCCCATTGCAAGGTCTCCCATCACAGAGTATCATCTGTCTTGATGCAAGTGGAGGCCAGGCCCTATCCAAACAAATACCTGTAGCTGTTAGCACAGACTAAATTCAGTGTTTACTGCCTGGTCTGAGAGGAGGAGGTAGCCAACACAGAAAACAGCTTTTCAGTTATGTAAAACCATTTCTACACTGGAAGAGCTCTAACGCATACAGCTGCTGTGGCAGCTGGCCTTCACTGCCAGCATTTCATGTGTTGCTGGTAAGGGCAAAGACCTAGAGAACATTACGTGAAAAAACACATGGGTTAACTGAAGGTCAAAGGAAATTTTAGTTGGCTGTGATGTCGACTCTTTTACAGGTCTTCTGCTAAAATGTATTTTCAGAATTTCTGAGCCTAAGTATTTTCGCCACTCCTGGAATAGTGACCAAACTAACAAGATGGCACTGGGTAATAATTTTTCTGCTTTAATAGTAGATTAATGCTTCTGGGGCCACCAGGACTTATCTCATCTCTTATAAAGGAAAAATACCTCAAGGACCTCCCAGCCACATGACAAGAAAAACCATCATTATCTCCTGTCTCTGCTCGTATATATCTCCATTGGATACCGCTCAGGAAGAACAACAGATTAACAGACACAGAGATGCAGGTCTGAGAGTATGTTCTGCAAGATCTGAATAAATGAATGTGCAGCACCTCCACACAGCTCCCATCTCTGTCTGCTCACTCTGAAGATGTTTTTCAGAGAAAAGACCAGAAACTTCTGGAACTACCAACCAGTGCCTCATACCACTGAGCTGCTTGTTCAGTTGATGTCGACCTGAGGTGAGATTCCATGACACTTCCTCTGTTTGGGTTCTGCAGCTGCTGGAATACAACTCTGACAGGGTCTGTCATTGGAAGCAGTGTAACCTATGCGAGGGCTAGAATGGGTAAAATAACCAGAGAAAGTTTTGAGCAAGTGAAAGATAATGGGCATTGTCATTTCTTTCCTCTTACAGTCTTTGGGGGGACTACACAGAACAAAAGCAAGTACATTTCCAAATAAAGTCCATCCTAACCTCAAGGTAAGCAGCTCCACTGTATTTTCCCAAAACAAAGATACTGATGACAAGTGCTCTCATGCTCCTGGTGTTTTCTAATTGCAGTAGTCTGAAAACCTGCCTCCTCAGGGTCTAAGTGTAGCCTTCTAACAGATATCACAGATATCACTCAACAGATATCACTCTGCCATTTCATTTCTCTATTTAGCTCAAATCCTCAATGCAGTAACAGTCACTTCTGCTCCTAATATTTAACACATTTATCCCTTTTGCCCATTTCCCTTCTGCTTCTTTCCTCCTAGGAGATGCTCCCTTCCTCTAATTTTCTCCTATAAGCAGTAAAAAGGAAAAGATTAAACTTTAAAAGAAAACTATTTTTTCTCCAAGCTTTCATCCCAGTTCTGAACATACAAGGACCAGAGAGCACAGGAAGAGTTCCAGGAACCCAAACCTTCCAGACATTAGGCTGTGCTCTCCAGCCAAATCCAGTTTTGCCCAATAACACCAAGCTCATAATTAACACAGATTTCAGTTTAAAAACCACAAACATAACACATTCTTACAAACATCAGCATTTATAATTAGCATGTAACGAGACACCTTATGGAGGAATACAAGGAGATCTTTAAATAGTTACTGTTGCACAATCAGAAGTAGAGGAACCTCAGTCACACTCTCTGGCCTGTGCAGTACAGAGTCAAACTAAATGAGCCTGTTCATCTGTTTTGCCCTATGCCTATGAGGGAGTTAGTTCACTTGTCAAGAAATTGGAAATACCAAATAAAAACAGGCACATATTTCCAGCTTGCAGAAACTGAAAGCTCCCCGTTGTCATTGGCTAAACCCAAGTAAGAAGCAAAATGCATTACTACTCAGAAACTGCGTTCTTAACATCCATCAATCATTTGACTTCCAGTTTTAAAAGCCCTGAAATGTATGTGCTTGTATGCTTACAGATGGCAGGAGACTTAAATTTCATTGGCATAAAATTAAAAGCTTGCTAAAATTAATTTTCTGCAATGCTGTCCCTATTAGATACTTCACACAGTCCACCAAACACCTCTCTACGCACATGGGAGCAGACCACTGGCTGCCTTTAGCAAGTACATCAAGGGTGAGCACCTACTGTTTTCCACAGTACTTTGGAAATACAAAGCTTTGCATTACCACAGTATCACTAGTGTCAGGACCAGAAAAGAAATCTGGTGGCTGGCAGAAGTGTAGGCAGAACATCCCCCGCACCACCAACTCCTCAATGACTCAGTCAGCACAACCTCAGCCTCTGCAGAGGCATGTCATTCACAGAGCAGTACCAGGCAAGAAACCTTTGGCTCACAGCTTGCGTAAAAGCTCTGGCCACCTGCCTCGTGCTGGACTGCTGTTCCTCAAGACAGGACAGCTGTCCACCAGGGCTCACACGAGCTCCCACTGACCACAGCTGGCCGGCTCCATCAGACTGTCAACATCATAGCAGAGAGAAGAGAGAGTCAGTCTAAGAAAACGAGTGTTTAATCAGGAAATGAGAAGAAACAAGGGATAAGAAACTGATTACAGAAGAGTAATACCCTGGCCAAAAGAAATATGATTGTACAACTTGGAACAACCATGATCAAAACATCCTATCAGCCAGCAGTGCCCAGTAAGGAACACTCCTGAGAAAAAGCCCAAGCACTTCTAGCAGTCTCCAGGCAGCTCAGCACAGTCATAGACTCTGACTGTCCAAGCTCCAGCCTCTGCCCTTGGCAGCTGCTGCAGAAAGCCACAGAGGTGGCCCTGGCCCTGCTACTCCAGCCTCAGCTTCTCTCAACAGGAGGTGCTGAAAGGAATGGAGGGAGCACTGGCTGCACAGAGCAGTCCTAGCTTCTCCCAGCAGGAGACAGTGTATGGAGTAAGAGAAGCCCATACAAAAAAAAAAGTTTACATATTTATAAATGCCAAAATAAATATTTAAGACAGAATCCCCCACCCCTCTAACACGTGCGTAATCACACTGCAAACTGCTCGCAGGACAGCCTCCAGGGGCTCAGGGAAAAAAGCGGTGACTACACCACAGGGCAGCCAGCTCAACTTCCTTCTCGTTTCCTGATGCTTCTGAAGCCTGCAGCCCACTGAGGATGAGGAGGAAGAGCGAGCAAAGCAGGGCACCAACACGCAACAGTGCTGGAGAGGAATGTCGTGGTATATATACATCAGATCAGTGGTTTCCAACAAGTTAAAACTAAAATAAAAAAGACACCAGAAGGAAGGATGGTGTAAATGGAACTACAACTATGTGGGGCAAAGGGTTGTGTGTCCATGGAGCTCCACCTGCTGTCACGGCGAGAAGGTGGTCATTTCCAGAGACACCCTTTGCCACAGATCCTTTGTCTGCTTGCTGCGCTTTACGTTCTGGAGAATATCATTAAACTGCATCATGCCCATGGGAGTCAGGCAGAAGGCGCTTCTGGCGCTGCGGATGGCATTCACAAAGTCATCGTAGTCAGCTGGAGTGAGATGTATCAGCCGATGATGGATATACTGGATGGGAACAGGGAAAGAGCCTTAAGGTATCTGCCCACCACCATCATGCTAGTGATACTTACAGGAGGACTCGAGCTCCTAGGGTGATACATCACGCATGATCCTGTTACCCCAAGAGATGTTCCAAGACTCCGAGGCTCTGACAGAGGAGAGCTAGCTCAAAAAAAAGCAGTGCTATATCTTACGTCCAAGCATGGCCAAGGCAAGTGTCCCCTCAAAGCACCAAAGTACACCACATAGCGTCAGCAGGTGTTCTTTCCTTCATGAGCACCAAACTATGCCACAGCACAGTGCAAAAGGGCCAGCTAACACTCTACTCCACCACCTACCAGCATCTAATACTCACACCAACCATTCTCCAGGTTATACATCGGGACCCAGCATGTTCATTGGACAGCTCCTTTGCTAAGGTGTATGGAAGGAGTAAGGCTTACAGTAAGTTGCTATGAAATATCTCTAGGCTTAGCACTGTCACTTCCATCAGCTTCTCAACTAAGGTCCCAAAAATGCAGACCCATCTTTTGAGAAATCTATTTCTCCAATGTAGCTCAGAAAAAAGAGCAAAAGAGAAGAAGCTGTCGTTTCTCAAAAATATCACCTAGGTGATAGGACAGTTAATCCAACCTGGACAGTATGTCTACAGATTCACCCTTCTGGTCATTTATTCAAGAGAAGTAGATACACGTGGGGTGTCCTGTTTACACTGCTTTAAGGAACAAGCAGCTCTGGTACTCTAGCTGACTCACTGAAACACACTTGTCCTAGTTTCAATAAATCCTATAACATCTGTACTGACAGCTGACCAAGCCACTTCCACTGTTAGTGCCAGCACTGGCACACCAGCCAGCCACGCCAGGGCTTCATGACAAGGGGAAAGAAGGCTACAAACAAGGAAAGAAAAAAAAAAAGATAGCCTAGGAAGAGAGGTGGACAGCAGGCTTGAAAACATAGAAAAGAAAAAATACAGAAGTTAAAAGGTACAGGTAGCATTTGGAGGAAGAAAGAGGACAGGGAACATAGAACCACTCCATCCTGTGTAGTGAGCACAGGAGGCGAGAGGAATAAGCAGTACAATGAGGGCCTTTGTAGGCAGCCTCCATACAGGCAAGTGATGTCTCCTCTAGTCCCTGCTGAGGGAGAGGGATGCACCAGGCTATGGACCAGTTCAGCTACCAGTACCCAAGGCCCCTTCCCCTCTGCACACACACACAGGCAGTACCTGCAAGGCAGGCAATGGCCTGGCAGCTTTGACAGGCAAGACGACAGGCCACACATTACCTGCAAGTAGGCCTGCTGGCACCTCTGCACCAGCTGGTGGAAGGCTGGTGTGCGCAGATGGTTGTGCACATGAGCAGGGTTGAGCCTCTGTAGAGCTTCCATGATGATCTCCTGCAGCACAAAAGGGCTCAGCACTCCCTTGGCTGCACCAACACAGAACTGATGCACGTAGTTTACACCTACACAGGAAAGAGAAGTCAGAGCACCAGTGTTAAAGTAAAAGACACACAAGAAACCAAGTACTTCCCAGCAAGAACCTGGATTTGGAGCATCTTCCTCTCAGTGTAATGCATCCTCCAGCAGGCCTGGGGGAGATAGTCTAACAAACTCATGGAGACAAGAGATCATTCTGATACATTCATCAGGTGTGAGTAGAGACTAGGTACCACCTCAGTCACTGATATTCCCAGTTCATCTGGCTTCACAGGGGATATGAAAGAAAACTGATGTGGCAAGGTAACTGCAGAGGCAAGGATACACTGCACCTCCTCCCACTGCTTCCTGCCTGCCCATCTAGGAAGCATCTGCAGCCCCAGCACTCAGGTCTTAGGGAAGCTGGAGAGATACTCACCCTAACCCACTGCTGCCTACAGTGGAGCTCCCTCAGCAGCAGGAGAAGCTGTGCCACTAGATAGACTGTTTGCAGAGGTTTTTTGTTTGTTTTTGGTTTTTTTTTTTAAGTTTTTACTGCAGATGAAATAATAATTTTAAAAGCTAACAGAAAAGATCCAAGAGCAAAGTGGAAGTAAAATCAAAAACCAAAACCCAATTGCTGGTTTGAGCACTTGTTGCTATGCAAGGTCTTCACAGAAGGTGTAAATACATGTAAGAAGGACAAATACCTACCAGATAGTGGAAAGGGAAAATAAAAAGTTGTTATAGAATGGAAAAGATACAAGCTCCGAGCCCTGTCCAGCCCCATGCACTTCATCCAGTGCCTCAAAATTCAACAGCATGCCTACAGAACCCAGAAATGCGACAACTGCCTGGATGAAAGAGCAGCAGGGATCTTCTGAAACATTCTCAGAAATGGGATCAGATATCAGGCTCACCCAATCTTTAAAGTTTCACTTTTTAAAGAGCTTTTTCCCCACCATGGTCCAAAATCCCAGCAAGTGGACTTCTGCTGAAGTACTGCTCTGAGCCTTACCTAACTTTGCAGCTAACCCAAGGAGCCATTTTACATCCTCTGTGTAGGGTGGGCTGCGGGAGAAGTTGTTGGGATGGTCGTTGTGAGCTCTTCGGCCAAGCATCTCCAGAGCCAGCATCCCTGTGAGAAAGGGGCAGCCAGAGTCAAGCAGCACTTCTGCCCAGTAAGACTTAGTGTAGCACTTTACTCACTGCAACATAACCTGATTGGCCTGCCCTTCATCAGCAGAAAATTACCTAGCTGCAAAGAGTTCAGAGGGAAACGGAAGGCTCATCTTGGAGCCTGTCACCACAGGAAGTATCTGCAAGAACATCTGCATCTGCTGCTCCAAGCTGGGAAATCTGCACAGCCATCACCTCACTAGAGCTGCAAAGAGACGCCACACTAGCACCTACAGCAGGGTCGAGCAGTTAGCCCCAAAGGCTGCACTACAAGAGTTGTCCTGAAAGCAATGCATTTGCTCCAAATTCTGCAACACAGAAGCTACCCACATCAACTTACTCACTGCAAAGACAACAGGCCAGCACTGAGCTGCAGTGTTGTCAATCTGCAAACATTTCACTTATTCATTATAGTTCTTCATGCAAAGACTCCCATTTAAAAAGTTTTAAAATACCAACATGCACTATGTCCTGATCTTCCACACCCTCTTCCCGCCCCCACCTCTCTGCTATTCAGGCTATTACACACCTTTCATGGGTTACCACTTACCACTGCAATGTTTCTAATGACATCTGCACCCCTTTCTGGCTAATGAGTACTTTCTTCTCTAGCTTTCAACAACAACAACAAAAACCTCAAGAAATCTCTAGAGAGCCTTCCATTTTCTTGCTGCTTCTCCTCATTTGCTGCCCTGTGCTGGCTCTGGTTATCTTAGAGCAGAGGTCCTCAAACTACAGCCTGTGGGCCGGATACAGCCCCCCAGGGTCCTCAATCCGGCCCGCCGGTATTTACAGAACTGCCCCCCCCTCCCCACCCCCTGGGGGCTGGGGGTGGAAACCAAGCAGCCGCAGATGACTTCCTGCCCCTTAATCCGCCTGCCGGCCTCCGCAGCCCCCAAGCGAATCGCCAGAGCCCGGGTGCGGCAAAGTTCCTTCAGTCCCTTCTGGCCACCCTTTC
>JAVSBS010020195.1:323-22293 GCA_033124195.1 Coracias cyanogaster | reverse complement strand
GAAGTTTAAAAAATAATACCAACATTTACTATACTATCAAATTAAAGTTTTTAAGTTTTTGGCAATAAAAAGATAACTATTTGGGAGGGAGAACAGAGAGATAAAACAATGCAAGAATATTCCGTGTCTTAGCAGCAGCAGCAATTATTCATAGAGGCCATTCCTCTAAAAACAGAAAACCAGAGAGAAACAAGGGAGAAAAGAAATCCCAGACAAGATCCAGGAAGCAGCACGTGCAGATCCCACTCCAGCAAAAGTGGAAAGCGCCGAAGCTTTTTTGCAGAGAGCTGTTCCTGTTGACACGGTTCCTTTAAGTCATTTTGGAACTGAGTCAGTGAAGAGTTAATTCTGAAGAAGTACTTTCAAAAGCTGTTATTTACATGAAAAATAAATCTTGGCAGTGCCATGGTGGGGGGTAGCACAAACCACGTCATGACCGTGCCACAAGCAAGTGTATAAGCTGCGCATTCCTAGCGCAAAAATACATCCTGTCTCCTCTTTTTTTTTTTAACCTTTATGCTGGCCTTGGGTTATATCCAGCTTGCAAACAATACGAGCACCACCCACTCATAGGAGACTCAGAACACAGAATTTCAGAAAACCAAAAAAAGCAAGGCAGGTCAGATAAAATGCCTCCGAAGTATCTGACAGCATTTATAATAATTTTTCCTAAGTCATAAGTAACAGAAGCTGCTAAGCCAGACAGTTCACAAAATAAGTCTGGTTTATGGATAATTGCACAAGAAATTAACCACATTTGCTGTTCCGTTCCAGCAGAGCGTAATTCCGTAGCTCGTACTACAGAGCAGCAAACAACTCTGCTCCGAGTGGTGCAGAGGCAACAGCTTCGTGTCTCCATTTCAGACCAGATCTCCAGCAATCGTACCAACACTACCAGTAACAACCAGGTTAAGGCCACTCGGCTGTGCCTGTGGAAGCAGTGTTAGATAGACACAGATCTATGTGTGCACACGTATCTGTGACAGCTTTCCCTTCTGGTGTTGTCCAAGAGTAGCCAGGTGCAGCAAACATCTGACTGAAAGCCAGCACTGCCACAGCTTCCAGTCGGGGATGTTTACAGCAACAGGCTACTATACATCTGGGTGTCACACGGCCGGTCACCTTTAGGGGAGGGGAAATAAGAAAGAAAAGGTTTAAGACATGCTTCTATAACATTTCAACCAGTAACTGTTCAGCTAATTCCGAAAAAATTATTTTCACATTCGGCAACACAAGTGCAGTTCTAGATTCTCAACTTACATTAACAAAGTCCCTAAATGCAACATGTAAGAATACAAATGCTCCATTTTTAATATACATTTTAAGACGTCTTTACATTCAAATCTATTTATTGTATTTATAAATATGTTATTTTATTTATACTTTTTAAATATATAAATGAAATAGATTAAAGATCCCTTGACTTTATTTCCCTATAACCTCCTTCTTGACGCTCTCAAAAATAAATGCACTTCCACTTTGAACATCCTACCCATTTTGCAGATAACTATCCTTTCACAGTTGTTTGTATTTTTCAATGAAGCTATATGCAGAATTAAAGACAGCAGCAAAACAAGCCATGTTCATAACAAAGAAAATACCAGAAACAAACTTGAGAGAATTCTGAAAACATTTACTTTCAGTGTCAGAATCCTACCTGAACAGTTTAAAGCTCTATTACAACCAGCTAATTAGAAAAAACAAACAAAAATACCAACCAGCAAACCCCAGACCGTTTATCTTTGGGTAAGCGTTAAAGGAGAGGGACAGGGTGGGAGGAAAACAACAACAGGCTCAGGATGGAACCATTTTACTTCCCACCTTCAATCAGTTACTGTCAAAACTGCCACAAGCCTGCACTGTTCTGCAACAACACATTTCCTCTAAGTTAAAAGAATCTCTATAATATTAAAAATGAACATTTACAATGCAGAACACTCAGAGAATTTAATTTAAACACAATTAATTTATTAAGTGCATTGCACCGAGTTGTTGCACGTTCTCCTAACCCCCAATTCCACACTGTTGTGCACAGAACTAACGCAAGTCAAGATTCAAAGGGCTCCTGTGGTGCTCCTGCTGGCGCAAACGTTTCCCCCCATCTCTGCAATGGATTTAGAGGGTGTCAAACTGCTACTGGCAGATTTTTTTTGTTTTAAAACCACACAATTCTGGCTTCATCGTATTCACATCGTGCTTATATGTCTTAATTTTGTAGTTTATAGTGGAATGTCTTCCTTTTATTAACAGCTGAAAGCAGATTCATCTATTCCCATTTAGCAGTCTTTATCCCTCGGGAAAGAAAAGAATTTTTGCAAGTAACAAGTTTTCTACTGCCAGATTATATGCAGACTTCAGCCATTTAAGGTTGCTTGTTCTGAGGGGTCCTGTTTAGGCCTCCCCAGCAACTCATACACGAAAGAAATTATGACAAGGATTTTAAAAGTGAAGAAAAACGACAATAGCCAAGATTCCTCCGTTAGAGAAACCCAATCCTGCCATTTTCAAATAAAGGTTTCCTCTTGAAACGTGCAAACTTGTTAGCACTAAGTGAAGTTCGTTATTACAGTAGTACGCCAAGATTAACGAGGAAGCTGCATGCAGTCACTATGGATACCGTGCTGACCTTCATTATTTTTGAGAATAAATAGTTAAAAAGCCAGTGGTCATTTGCAACAAAGGCCTCTTCAGGCTGTTCCAAAACTGAAAATTCCTATTTTACATTGGAAAGAAACGGGCTATTTCATGCAGAGGTAGGCACATGGTATTTGACTAATTAGGCTGCTGAGCATTAAGTTGCAATGAACCATTTCTTACACTGCTTTCCTTTAACACTTACTTCTTAAGGAATAATGAAGGTTACTACAATGTCACCTGCCCAAAGAGAACAAACTCCCCACAACCTCCTTGTTTTAACATGGAAATCGTCACCAAATAGCCAATGTACATGGCAACGGAGTCTCTCGCCACTTTACCAAACTGTCAACTACAAATACTTACACAGGATCTTACAAAGTGATTATATTTGTATGAAAGGAGTTGAAATTTTCATTTCCAAATGTGGCATTAAAAAAAGGCAGTCATTACAGATCACTCCGTACCTCTACATGCTTTGAAGATACAACTTCTACAGAAGTTCAATAAAAATTAAAGCCATATTTTTATTAAGATGCATCTTCAGCTATTCTCCCAAACATTTTTTTTTAAGTGAACGTAAGCAGATAGCATACTCCAGCTTTCATTAAAGGCACTTCCCTCTCATTTTTGTAAAGCTTAAAAGCACTGAAAACAAACAGGATTTACTCTAATGTCATCACCAACCGAAGAATATTGATTGTGGGCTTCTGTTAGTGCCTTTAACTGTTTTTCTTAAGAAAAGCAATAAAGAGATCCCACTTTGAAGTGGGAAATCCCCTCCTAACTACATGTGGAGAACCCACAGAACGATGCAAGTCTTTAAGACTACATAAAGTTCTTCTGACATGGGAAATATCCCTATTTTTCATTTCCCAACAGCAATGTATGACCACCTGCCTAGGAACTGTTCTTCAGCTATCAAGGTGCTGGAATAACCAAAAAGGGACACCATTATGATAGCCAGAGTTTGCATCAAGTCACAATTTCCGAATCAAAGCCATGCAGGTCACTGAGGCTTGTGCAGTTCTCCCCAAGCCTCAAGCATTATTGACCAGTCACACTGAACTTCTACTGCACCTTACAGGAGCACCTTGAGCAAACAGGTCAATGGGACAGGAGAAAGGTGTGGAGGAAGGAGAAAGAAAGAAGGTGAGGAGCTAAAGCAGCCAAAGAGAGCTTCTTCCTGCACTCCTCACATCTTAAAAGACTTCCTCAGTCTACAGCCAGCATGACCACTAGAACCCTTTGAATTGGAAGCCTCTGTTGTCACATAGAAATAGTTTGATGTAAATGGAGTCAAAGGAGGCTGGGGGTGCGTGGTTGTGTGTGTGTTTTGGAGTCAAGGTCTTGTCAATCCATCTATCAGTCAAAGCAGTTTAGCTGCAGAGGCCTGATGCAAGCAAAAAGAAGTGACAGAGCAGACAGATGCTCACTGTTGCTGTGATTTTTTTTTTTTTCAAGTCATGTGTATTCACCAGAAAAGAATTGAGAATTAAACATGAAATCCTAAGTATAAAAGGCATTCTTGAGCCACACACAAGTTTAAAAAATAGTAGGAAGAACTTCACAGTGGAATTCAACAGCCAGCATTCACCAACTCTCTAGCAGTTAAATCTGGACTTTAAAATTCTATAGCTTACTATAGTCTATTTAAAGACTAATGTTGCATGAATTGATATGCTCTCAATATGCGCTTTTCTCCCTCCCCCACAAACTCCTCCTAAGCATAAATCTAGGCAAAAAAAAATCCAGACATTTGTTTTTAATAGTTTCTTTCCCCTTTTACCACATAGTAATTTAATTATACAAACTATTTAAGTACAAATCCATTCCTCTGATACTATAGTTAAGTAGCCAGAACACATTTTATATTGAAGGGGTTTTTTTGTCTGCTATTTTTTCTTTCTTTGGTGGGGGGAGAGGGGTCGGGGAGGTGAGCACAACTTCTTTTCACTAGAGAGTTTATTTCTACCCTAAATGGTCAAAGAAATACATCCAGCTCTGAAGCATTAAGTAGTTAAATTGTCATAACTTTTATACATTTTTAACTAGCCTTATAATTCACAAGCATCTTCATTCCACTTTTTCAGGGATCACAAAGAATAAGTGATTTTCCCTGGGCCACACAGTGCACTGAATCAGCATTACATTTTAATAACTGTAGCTTGGAGCTCATACGTAACCCAAATCACATAATCTCCAATAGCACTTATTAAGTAATTAATTAGCCAAATTAAGTCTTTATTCTAGTAACTTGGGAAGTTCTGCAATAATTGGTCATCTCCACAATCACCACAGTGGTTAATTCAAGATCATTTTGCTTTAAAAAATGAGCTAAAGGAAAAATTAAATGAAAATCCATTTAGCACACTAAGAACCTATCATAATGAATTACCCTCATAAAAATCCCAACCAATAGATTAACCTGCAGTCAGGAGCAGAAAAAAGGAAGGAAGAATATTAGCACCTTTATTTGTATTTGTTTTCCTCAGAGCACAGACATTCAGCAGTCTATACTGCCATTTCCACTTTTTTCAGCTCTTCTGGCAGGATTGTCCCATCACATCATTGACCATAAGAGAAACCTCAACAACTACATCTACAAAGTTAGGAGAAATGTGGATGCCCTGAATGTATTAGGCCAGATCTCACATAAAGATTCTACCCTTTCCTTATGTTCCCATAAAAGCATTCCTCTTTTATCAAGAAGTGTTGACTACACAAACTCAGGAGGTTCAATACACAGGTCAATATTGCTGTGTGTGGTATAGTTCTAATTGCCCAGTTTCAGCTGTTTGCCTCTCTCTTTTGGTCCTTCTTACGGGAAATGAATTTTTGCCTCATTCCTGGTAAAGAGCTACACTGAAAGTAGATTGTTTAATCTGGGGTAGTTTCTTGGAGATGCTTAATTAAACTATTAAAACATATTGCTGTAAATATTTTATGGCTACCTCTACATGGCATGTTTCCATGTTATCCTGAAGTATCTTCCAATTCCTAATTGGGGTCCATAGTCTGCCTTTTCTGCATTCAACATAACCAGTATCTCTCGTCCAGGATGGCAAAGCTGACTGTAGAAAACAAGCTCTTTTTAAGGACATCTTTAAGTACAAGATTCAGAAGATCCTCCAGTCTGAAAAACACAAAGAAAGGTCACACTACTGAATACTCAATAGCTGATCTGATCGCTCTCTTTAAGGGAGCGGAGGACAGAAGCAGGAGGGCAAAACCCAACCCCAACAACTTGACAAGAAATAGAAACAAAAAATACGTATCAGAAGAGCTCCTCATTGCAAAAATAACCTAAACACAAATAATTCAGTCTACTCTTTCCAGAGGCAAGTTTCCTAAAATGCTGAAGCCCTCCATGGCTGCTGACTCAAATATGGCCAAGTATGAATGGAAAAATCTCCCTAAAAAGGTCACAACCAAAAAAGCTATATAAATACGTCACTTGTTCGGTTCATTGCCTTTTTTTTTTTTTTGAGTGGGTATCAATTGTGTCTGGCTTTGCAGACTCAAATCGATGACAAATTTAGAACACTCATTCACTTAATGACTTTTCACTCACATTTGCAATTATAATTCTCTGGTGATATCAGCTGCCAACAACAGTTCTCTGTGAACACTGTGATGGAAACAAGTTGAGAATTTGCAAGGAGAGATTCATACTGCAAAGTCCCTTGGCTTACCTTTGCTGAACAAAGACATATTTGAATATTCTGCTGACATCAGCAGTCCAACAATTAAGTCTACACCGTATTCACTAGATTGCTGGAGAAGCTGGTAAGGGCCACGGCACCAGGAGATCTACAGGCAATACAAGATAAATGTTCCCATTTTAAGGGTAACCCTGGGTGAACATATCCCTGCAAACGAGTATCGTCGCAATACGACAAATCCTGGCATTCTCTTAATGAAGGCATTCTCTTCATTGCGGTAAGCAGAGTCTAGAAATTGTAACTGCAGCCTGGAGATTCTGGTGAGAGCCCAGCATTGCAACAACACATTTCTCCTGCTGTAAAAAGTGAGCTCAACTCCCCCACTGCAAGTAAATCCTGAAGGATGTGCGACTGAGAAGTGATCTGTACACCAGTATCAATCCTAACCTTGCTCCCTGAACACATGCTTTTTTTTTTTTTTTACTTACTTCAAAGAAAATAAGCTCAACCCAGCAAACATGCATGCCATGAACATCAGGTAAGTGCATCTTTGTCCTTATGCTCAAGTTAAAAAAAAAGTTAATTATTTGCTTTGCAATAATACCCGAAAGACTCATTAAGTACACACGTAGAGCCTGCTTCCACAAAGGGATCAGTGCACACGACAACAGCAAGCAGTCGTGGCATCCACTTCAGGATCAACAAAAACCATGTTAAAAAAAAATAAATAATACAAAACACCTTTCAACTAGTCTCTGAATGATTACCTCTGTTTAAAATGTAGATTTCAGGAAGTAATTTTCAGCATTTACTGACAGTAATTGGAAACAGCCATAATGCACTGGCAAAACAAACTGTTTTGGAAACATTACTGCATGTTCTCAAATCAATCTTACACAGGATCTGACAAATAGAATTAGAAAATTACTACTTTCCTGGTCTCTCTCACACACCATCTCCTCTAGAATCAAGCCACCTCCTTCTATTATTTACAACATAACAAGAATTAAAAAGATTTTCCTAGTCTGTAAATACGCCAGGAGCATATCTGACAAATTTGAGTTATGTTTCCCGACATGGAGCAATGTAACATTTGCAATTTAGTTACTGACTGCAATAAGAGGAGGGAGGGAGTTTTTTGACAAGTCAGAAGTGACTTTTAGCAGAAATTTTTTTCTAGTTCGTTAACATAGTATTTTTCACAGATTTAATTTTTTTTTGCTTACCAACTACAAGTTGGTCTTCCTTTGCTCTACTCTCTACAGAATTACCAGTATCCTCTCGAAAAATTGTCAAGGCATTCACAGAAGGTTCCTGACAAGCACATCAAGCATCACACTCATGTCTGAGAAAGCCAAAAGAGGAGGTGAAGAGTCCCACCAATTCTGGGAGGCACATGGAACAAATCTATCTGAAATTAACTGTTGAAGATGCCAACAAAAAGATACTCGTGAACAGTTAAAGATTTATCAAAGGCACAATGTACCAGACCAAACTCGCACAGAGAGCTGGGGGTACTTCAAAGAAAGCTCAATGGCCCATGTAACATACCATGACTTTAAGACAGCATTGGAGACATTCTCCCACCACAGTCTCACCTGGGAGCTGAGCAAGCCTGAGCTCAACAAACAGAAGGGAAGCTGAGCTGGAAAAATGGCCGAGTCTCTGGCTCACACAAATGCAAACAACGGCTAAACGTCCAGCTACAAGCTGGCGAAGGAGGACCTGAGGGCCAACACAGAGCCCCAAACACACCCATCAGCAACCAGGAAGATGACACAGACTGCACCTTCAGCACACCGGCAGGTGACAGTAAAGTGGAAGGAGGCAGAGAAGAACAGGGGGCTGACAAGTGAGTAGCAGCACTGGTACCAACAGAGACAGACCACCACAAACCCAAGGACGCAGCCAAAAGAAACCTCATTGGGTTCAAGAGGGAAAAGTGCAAAGCTCTGCACCCAGGGCAGAAGAACCCCATGGGTCAGCACAGGCTGGGGAGAGCTGGCTGAGGAACAGCACTGCTGGAAAGGGCCCAGGTGCTGGGGCACAAGCCAGCTGAAGCAGGAGCCAACATCTCACTGCAGAGAAGGCAAACTGCAGAGAGAACTGCACGTAAGGGATGTTATCCCTTCTCTGCCTGCCACTGCCAAGGCCACTCTGCAGACACTGAGTGCTCAGGTGAGGACCCTCACTTCAAGGATGCTGAGGAACCAAGGACGGTCCAGCCCTGGGCTACCAAGGTGGTCAAGGGCCTCAAGGGCATCATGTAAAAAATCTCCTGTTTTCTCTGGAGAAGAAGCCTAGGGACTATCTAAGAGCTGCTGTCTACAGCTACCAAGATGGGAGCTTTCTATAGACAGTCACGACAAACTCCCTCAGCACTAGCAGGATAAGAAAGAGCAACAGCCACAAAAGGCAGCATGGAAAATTCAGGCTGGACACAATGACAAACCCTTTCACTAGGAGGGTAGTGAAGCCCAGGAATAGGCTTCCCAGAGAGGCTGCATATTCTCTGTCCTTGGAGGTTTTCATGGCTTAGGAGGACAAAGCCATGGGTGACCCCACCAATTGCTAGTTCAGAGCCCTGCCTTGAACAAGTGGTTGGATCAGAGACCTCCAGAAGTATCTTCTGACCATTATACTTAAAACTGCATGATCTCATTAATTCCTGTGATATGGTTCCAGCAACTATAGCCTTGTTTATACAATTATCCTCAGACTTAAGTCAATAAGCCTTTGGAAAAAGAGTTATCCATAGATGACATCAGTACAGACCTTCCTATAAATAGCCAGGTGTTATCAACAGACCACAGTGCCAGCAGCTCCAACAGTTCTGAAATTGCAAATATTTAATGTTCAAACTTTTTATCAGCTGGTGCCAAATATTTTAAAAAAATAAACTACAGAGAAAACAGAAATTGCATACCTAAGCCTACTGAATTTAAACATGCTGCCAAACACTATCCCATGGTCACCTTTGTAGATCACTCAATGTTCTTCTAGAAAAAAACCCTCCAAGATTGTAATTTCTTGCCACTTTAAGAACAGGCAATATGAAAAACGTTTTCACTTAGCTTGCATGTAGAAACTCCCTCAAATTTGAGAAAAAGCCGTAGAATGTTTCCCACAAGACCATTTTGAACATGAAATTTTAAAAGTGTCACTCTTCAGCAGTACACAAGGATGCCTTACATTTAGGACAGGCTACAGATTGTAATTCTCTATTTCTCTCTAACAAGTCTCAATTTGGTTTCCTCCCAGTACTGAATACAGCTTTTGAAATCATAATAAATAAATATGTAAGATGGGCAGAATGGCCCATCAAACTGTTCTTTTGTCACAAGTGCAGAGCTTTAGTGATAATCACATTAAACCAATTACAGGAAACAAACAGTTTGGGAGTAACTTAGAAGGATTGGTTCCTACAACTCACTCCTAGGACCACACAGATTAAGCAACAATTCAATGCAATACACAGAACAGCTTGGAGAAGGGGAAGCCCGGGTCAGTCCCTGGCATTATAATCCTGCTTTATGGGTACTTTTGGTCCAGCAAACCTTGAATTATCTCATGCTGTCACCAAGTTTCAGAATAAGAATGAGAGGTACTCAATTTAATCAATAAGACCGGTGACTAAAATGAGCTCTCTACCTTGCACTGACTGGTGCTTTTTTACACCTTTTAACTAATTGATGTATTCACCTAGAAAAAAAAACAAAACCAAACCCAACCTACACCCACACTAGTGAGTAGTGTGCTGCAAGAGGAGATCTGTGAAACAAAACAGTTTGTGTTGATGACAATATTCAAACTACATCTATTCCAGGGGATCTCATTTCAGAATTAGCTCCCGTCCTACCTATGGTCTGAATAGCCCCAAGCCAAATGCATTAGTCAAGTCCAGAAGCACACCTTGCAACTTCGTTCCATCCAAAAGAAGTTGATTTGCACGTTCAGCAGGATCAGCAGCAAAGAACGCCATTATCCAGTCCAGAGCGACAGGAATTCTGGAGGTATTAATGCACAGTTATTGCAAAGTTAATCCTGAAGCAATTTTTATCAGCTGCATTTTAAACCACAGAACCTAAACACTTAAATTTTACATATGCCTTCAAAATACAGAGTAATGCATGAATGCAACAATACACGCAGCTGAGATCTTTGTCAAGTGGAAAACAACTGTGCAATATGAACATCATCTAGTGCAATTTAGTATTGCTTTATAATTATCTTAATGAGGGAGGCTGTTGCACAACGACCATTCCAAAAACACGAAGTGAATACTCACACCCCAGAGCCTGGCGACTGATGCACTCTCAGGATGGTTTAAATTGAATACTGTGGCAGAAGAATAATCATCCTCTCTCTGCCTTCCAGCTGAGGGATTCCTGCTTCCTCTGCTCTTTAGAGGAATTTTATAATTTCATGTGGACAACCACTATATGAACTGTAAACTAGTTCTGGAGAAAAAAAAAAAAAAAAGAAAAAAAGATCAGTTTTCTGCTCCAGCAGGTAGCTGATCCAAGTTACTGGATGGCTGTAGAATCCTTAGCACCAGCAGGAAGAAGGTACCACACAGGGCAGGGCTGCCTGTTTTGGTGGCAATGCAGTGTTACATCAACACAGGCGGATTGTTTAAGCACAACAGGAACCTTTCCTCATCACCCCCCCGCCCTGAAAACGATAGCAACACTTAAGACCTCTGATATCAACATTTTGAGTGGGGAACAGTAACGTGAGCAACCTGTAGAACTCAGCGTAAACAACAAAAAAAGGAATTGAGCAAAGTCATGCTCCCTTAACAGGCAGTATCAACTTTATAAACGTATAGACGTAGCTTCAATAGTTCCATGCCTTACAACAGGAACCTGACGTTTGAAAAAGACAGCAGAGGAACACAGAGCTGCCGTTCACTCTGCATCAGAGTTGACCCCAACGGCACATCTGAAAACCGTCCTTCAGCGTTTTGTGTTAGCACTTCATGTCCACTCTTCCCACAGGCCTCTATGCCAAACACCCTCAGCAGACTCCACCTCCACGGAAATCAGCTGAGCTGAACTTACAGGGCAATCACTTCTCCTCAATGCAGCAGGGAGTGAGAAGTCTGTCTAACGTTAGCAACGCTCCACCTGCTGGTACGCAGACAGTTCAGATCGGTCCAGAAAGCATCCAGACCTTGGACAAGCAAAGACAAACCAAAAGAATGCAAGAATAAACAAAAATGTTTCCGAGTACTCAGAAACACCTAAGGCAAAACCTCCCCTGAAGAGCCTGGCAGCATAATACATTTCTAAATACTAATACTCCTGAAAAATATTTGTGAAAACCTCTAACCAAGGCTGTGGTTCAATCCTCCTTTGGTGGCTGGCCAGCTACTAACACATGAACTAATTAGTTACTTCATCAGGTCAAGCGTAGAGCTCTGCGGAAAAGTTTGCATGAGATGTAAGCCAAGCCCAAAAGCAGAGCTCGCACATGAAAATAATATCTTTAAGTTTGGAGTTTCTACATTATAAATTTGATTTTATCAGAAGTTTAAAGTGAACTTTACTAGAGTCCAAAATAAAATCTCAAAGCCAGGCATCTCCCCAAAACAAATGAGCAAAAAAAAAAAAAAAAGTAAAGCTGCTCACCTCATTTCACTGCATTTACGTATGAAAAAATGTGTTTACAAAAATAAAAAATAAGCAAAAGTGCAGCTCTTCATAGGAACCTCGTACTTGCTTCATAAACCAGAAGATGTTCCCTAAAAGTAGTTTGAAGGGCAAGTATGCTACAGTCCTTAAGACTTATTTCATCTGCTGGAAGAGCTGAAAGGTATCTTCATCCGGCTTCCCACAAGAGCTATCATCCATTTAGACTGCTTTTTTATATGCCAAAGACACCGAGGTAAGTAACTGAAGAAACTTCTCCATGTGTTTGGAGACTGACTCAACTTGTAAATCAGCTGTTTTCCTCAGCCTCGTCTACACTTTTTACCTGCAAGTGTGGGACAAGTTACTGAAAGCCCTTTCCACAGACACCTGCTACTTCTTTATCGGAGTGACCAACTGCAAACTCTCAGTCGGTTTTGCAGAACTGTTGATATTTCAAGCAGAGGTCAGTGGAGACCATGTTAGCTCAACAGAAATGTTGTAAAAGAGTCAAGAAATTCCTCTAAGGAATCAATTCAACTAAATAATAATAATAACCTATTTCATGTGCAGTTTGTCATCTTCTTTCAATTCCAAGAGTTAAAACATAACGGGTACTAGAGGAATGACCATCAGCCACAGCATTTCTAGAACAAGTATGTTCTGTGAAAATAGTAAAATAAGAGTTAACCTGTACGATGAGACACATCAAGGCACACTTAAGGAAATGCTGCAAATACAGGTTTCCAGTCATCGTGTAAAATAAACTCAAGCACCAACAACAGACCAAAACTCACCATCCTTTCACAAAGCCACAAAAAGTTCGGGGCCTTAGGCTGCACTTACACACAAGAGCAAGAGTATCACAGTTGACAGTATTTGTCAAGCTCCATAGGCAAATGAAAACTCACATTTAATCTTCCAAATTCCAACTTAACGACAGCACTATTTAAAAGCAAAACTCCTCAAACTAATTATATTCTCCAACTTAAAGCAGTAGCTTCAAAGTCAGGAAACATCACAGAGTTATCAATAACTGGTAGACCACAGTGCCTCAGTCTCCAATGAGCTGGAAGTCCGACCTGAGCAAAGATTAACCAGATAGCTGAAATAATTCTACAGGGTGTGAATAAATGACTGAAGCAGACACATAGCTCAAATTAACAGCATATTATACACTGCCTAAACTATTAAGGAAAATTCTGTAGTAGTAGATTTGTAGTGTATCAGTAAACCGCAAGAAAACCAGTATTCACCTTTTCATTTAAAGCAGGTAACTTAGGAAAACATTCTCCTCTTCACAAAAAAAAAAAAAAATTAATGATTAACAGTCTCTGAGAACTGCAGCAGAGGTTTGGTTTTATTGGGATACCTGGTATTCTTAGGAGAAATTTAAAAGTAATACGATGCATAACAGCCATTCAAGCTGTGTAAATAAAGGTCTTGTTTCTTAATTGCCATATAAGCAAGAAGTCAGATATTAACTACAGGAAGGAACGTCACACAAGAATCTAGACTTGCACACTGTAGTATGCAACTTCACATTAGCATACAGCACCAGAGCTTCAGTCAGTTTGTTAGAACCAAGCAATGTTTCAGTGTAGATTCATTTTACTTTCCTGAGATTTTACTGCTTCTAGTTAATATCTGGCATAACCTGACTGCTAACTGAGCCTCCAGCTTCACAGTTCCTGATCCAACCCGTGTGTTTATCAAGACGAGTCATTCAGTCACCGTATTCAGAGTGAAAAAGTTTCATTAGGCTTTTGAACTCAAAGCGGTCATAGAGGCTGAAATCAAATTAAAAAGACAAGACTATAAAATCATGCCTGATCACATAATAACTGATGATATAAACTACTATATTTATTTTGTAATCAATATTAAAAGCATTGGATCAGATGCGGTGACTCATTTTTCAAGCTACAGAGTAATTAAAAAAGTAAGGAGACTGAAAAGTCAACATAGATTAGTATTTTAAGCAAAGAAAATACTCAGTTTCCTTGTTAAAGAATCTTACATCGCAGCTGATTCCAGTTTTGAACACGGCAAGCTCTGTTCTGTGAAAAGCTAGAGATACGGCATACTAATCTTTATAAAGCTTTAAAAGTCACCTTAATTTTCCTTGAAATACTACCTTGATATATTCAGAACAGATATGGGACAGGTTGCAGAACTACCTTCCCTGATACCAGAACATTCCCAATGTTCCAGTGACCTGAAAGTGCCTGACCCTGGCAGCAGACAGCTTCGTTACCCCACAGCAAAGGGCGGAGTGGAAATGCTGATGTCCTTGACCTACTGGGAGACTGGAGAGTTGGGCTCCCGTAACCACCATCAACGAAAAGCGTTCCTGAAAACACTGCCTTTATCTTATGGGGGTAAAGTCTACCCCTGTCAAACTAATATTACAAATTAGTAAGCTATAGTATTTCTTGTCCTAATCTGATGGAAAAAATGTGTTTAATTATCCTTCTAGAAGTGAGTGCAATATTGATTACTCTTACGTTAAAGTTTTACTGGTTAAGCTCACTGGACAATAATTTAAGATAAGCAAAACTCCCAAAGAAGTAGCTTGAGGGGCAATGTTGAGAAAGAATATTTATTTACAAGCACGATCCATACATAATCAGGTAATTTAGTCACAAAGTTTATCAGCACTGCTAATAATAGATCACACACGGTCTCTGTAAGAACCTGATGGTTTCTGACAGTAGCTTAACAACAGACGTTACACCAAGTGCAGGAGCATGCTGTATGAATCTATATTAAAATAATGACGTATATCAAACATGGACCAGTCGGCCACAGGAATGAATGTGGTTAAAGAGAAAAAGCAGCAGTCTTTGAGCACAAAGGTGCCCATCTCTGGAAAAGCCACCAAAAAAACCACAGCTTCTGTGATTCTGGTCAGACTGGCTATTAAGAATGAGGAAAAAGAAAAGAAGGGAGATGTAATGAAAAACTCACAGCTATTTTAACTTTAAATATTTAATCAAAGCTAACACTGATGCAGGAGCATTGCTATGAGTACTGACTGCAGGTCCAACAGATGAGAAGTTCCTGAGAAATTCCAGGTAACAGCAGCTAACCAGCCAGACAGGTCAGCATTTGCTTAAACCACAAGAGTGTTTTCAGTTTGTTCTACTTTTACCCTTTTGTTTCCAATTTCTAACTTCCTAAGTCCCTCTATTTTCCTATTCTGTTTGCCTAGCACTGAGGATATGGGGAAAGGAGAGAGTTTGGTGAAGGTTAAAAAGAAAAAAATACTCGGTGCCAGCAGCGCCAAGCAGCCTGCACCCGGGGATACCCACTCTGGAAGCTCACACGCTAAGGAGCACTTTCTGCCAAGCTGCAGAGGGTCAGCAGAGCATCTTCTGTTGCTTTGGGAAGCAGTACTTTCCAGATGGTACAAATTTGAGCCTTTTCTATAGGTTACCAACAACACACACCATACCTCAGCACTCACAGTTCCATACCTGAGAGCCCACACTGTGATTTCTGCATGTAGAAGTACTCAGTCAGTGCGCTGAACACTCCAGATGATGAACCGAGTGGTTTAAGATAACGCACAGAAAGAGCTCAGTCTTCAGGAGCCCTTAGGAACACTTTGAACTGCAGAAAAATGACAACCCAGCATTTGGCTGAACCATGCGTTATCCAAAGAGAAAACAATGAAGTGAATGAAGAAAGTCCTCTGAGGCTCATCTGGCATTTTGATTTATTATACTCATGTTAGGCCTCCGAAGTTCATTCTCCACGCTGCTCTGATACAGCAAAAGATCTGGTTTGGACTAACTCATTTTATTTCTATGCTCTTTAAACAAAATGCCCATGTTCTTACAAATTCCACTAATACCATGTTGATTCAGTGTGAAACGTAAGAATTCAACAGCCTTTTAGTGGTTTAGCTTCCTCATTCCCACAGGACTCAACATGCCCTCAGACATGAAACAACCTTATCTAGGGCACTTCTCATGAATATTTCAGTCTTTTTTCCTGTTTCTTTCTAACCTTCATTTCTGCAGAAATACAGACCTAATTCCCTCCATGTTCTTGTGCTGTTAGAACTCTTTACTGGTGGTGTTCAGACTGAGGCATCCTAAGACGACAGTACACAAGGAACCAACTGGTATTGCTAAAGGGTAACTTCAGGCATATAAAATCTTAGTACGGATAAATTTTCAACTGCAAGGTGGGTTGTGCTTTTCTCATTAAGTGCCACCTCAGACAAAGCAATGCCTCTTTATTGGGTAGTAGGGCGTTCTCCAGTAAGACCAGTTCACTGCTGGTTTAACTTATGGAACTCCCCCAAAAAAGGCAAAAAGCAGGAACATTTTAAAACACATATAAACAGGAAAGATTGAGATTGCGATGACTGATCAATAGGATCTCAAATTCTCTTCCATGAGTAGGACTTATAATAAATTAGTATTATAACCTTTTTGAAACAAGCAGCAGTGGGGGAGGCGTTTTTTCCATTTTTGATTTTTTTTTTTTTTGCTAGGTGTTATGGGATCAATCATTCATTAGTGGAACCATCCCTTTGTTGTTCTTTACCTTTGTCACTTCAATATGGCCTCCAAGCAACAATCTGGAAAAGATCAGCGAGCCAGGCAAGGAACATTAAGGCTAGACAGCTACCCAGAAAGTTTTCAAACAAACTAGATAAAGTACGTAAAAAAATTATCACAAATACGTCTTGCTACTATCTAGACCATTTCAGAAAAAAACCAAAACTCTATCACCATGTAGCACATCTGTATTATCCAGGCACTAGGGTTTTAGATCATTTAACATTATTCCCTGTTACGCATGTCAAAGATAGATCTGAATAAACCTGCAGGTGAAGTCTATAAAACTGAACAGGTATTTTGAAGGTTTTTAAGTCCAGATAGGACTGCCCTTTCTATTTGTCCTCAAAGTTCTCCCTGACGATGGCAGGCAGGCTTTCACCTACATGATTTTTCCTTCTCTGTTCCGTAGATCACAACAGGAGAAACGCCCATCACATTAACTAAATCAAGAACGCAAGCAGCACGCAAACAGCAGCGTACTCACTTGCACAGTTTCTTCAGCTTGTTCTGACTGCTGATTATTCTGATTATTCACCTGTTTTGTACTGGCTGCCATCTGCCCACTCCTCCTCCTCCTGTCTGCCTCTGACACAGACTTTGCGCCATCTCATAAGCCTTTTTTTTTTTTTTCTAGCACGTTCTTGCACACTTCTTCCAGGTCACTGATACATACAGTGAATAAACTTAATCGCAGGCCTGTTTCCTGGGGCAACCCAGTCATCACATTTCACATCAACTACAATTGAGAGGTTTTGCCATTTAGCACTTGAAAAATCCGATATCCTTATTTCCTGTCTTTAAATATAGTTCTATACATATGTATACATATAAACTATACATATCATATATGCATAGAGATGTATTTACACACATATTTAAGACAGGAAATAGATTCAAGACCAACTCAGCCACAACACAGGCTTATTTTCCCATTTAAACTGCAGCATGAGCACTAAACACGAGTAGATACATTCAGGAGTAAGCAGGCAGGTATTTTTATTTTAGGCAAACAATCCACTGCTTCATAGAACTTGACAGTTGTCTCCATTAACTCTGTGGCTGTTACAAGCCAAATCTTATCATGTGTTGAAAAGGACACAGGGATTAATTATGTAGCTCCAATCTGGTCCTTTTATTAGTATCAGGAACGTTCGTTTCCTAAGTTGTACATGGCAGTCACTTAAAACTCCATCTGGCTTTTCTGATTTACACCAGGAACTTCTGTGCTAAGAGTTCATGAATATATTAACTGCACTGCTTTGCTTTTTTTTTTCCTCCTCTTGTCTCCTAAAGAAAAAAACCCCAAATTTTCAACAAAACACTTAAATACAAATGAACTTGTAAATGCCTGTTAGCACTTGGAAATTTAGACAGTAACAAAGATTCTATGCTTCTTTACATACAGAGTTTGTTTAAAAAAAAATGTAGAAAAATATATCCAAAAGAGTCTTCACTTTACTTAGTCTGCCACTGACCTTTAGACCTGACACCCACTGCATCCTGTGGGAAACTTTTTCCAAGAGCCAACTTTCTTACTAATATTTTAGCAGATTTAAGCATCCGGACTAGTTTATTCGCCTACATCTACAGGCTGAAAAGGCTAATAATGAATAACAACAACCTGTATGTGGACATTCACATAAGTATCTGTAGACCAATAAAATATAATGTAATGGAATCTTAATGTGCTATGTGCAAGTGCTTTTGATTTTTTTTTTTCCTGCCTCAAGGTTTACTCTTAGAGCTGCTACAAGTTTTTAAAATGCGTACAATTGCACTGCTGCCCATTTTCCTGCATATGGTTTTAAATCAGATTTGCATATCCTCCAAAAATAACAAAAGCACGAGAGAAAGCCTGTGCATTCCTAGATTTGTGTAATAAAAGCAATAGTGATAATTCCCTACTCAAAACGAAAATCCAAGTTCCTCTTAGATGTTTTGCCAATAAATTTCCTCAAACCCTGCAAGAAGGGCTCTCTTACAGGACTCTGTTTAGCTTTTAAGTGTTACAGCACTGCTCCTTTTCAGATAACCACTCTCCTTGTCAAGCTTTCTATTCCTGTTGTTTCTCCATTACATGGAGACATTGTTTTGTGCAGCACAGAACAGATCACTTGTGGAAAGCCACAGGAAAGATTTCTCGGTTGCTTCCACAGGCCACATCAGCTGTCTTCTCCAGGTGCGTTTCTTCTCCATGTCAACCCTTCGTCCCTTCTCTGCAAGGTTCCGCTGCAGAGCTGTACATCTTTGTGGCGCAGTCGTGTACACGACTGTACATCAGTACTCACAGGGAAACTTTCCAGCTGTTCAAAACAAGCCTTGGAGTCAGACAAGGACAACCACGTTCACCAAGAAAGGTACGCAGGAGTTTGGCTCCCGACACTGCTAGAGCACTAGCAGAAAATACGATGGTATATTTAAGAAACTTCTTTTTTTAAAAAATCATTAGATACTGTTCAAAGAAGGTGCCTAATTTACTTAGAATTAAACTGTAAACACTGCGTTACTGCAGGATTTTATGCCAGCAAGTTTTGGTGAGATTTAGCAAGCAAGGAAGACAAAAGAAATGTTCATTTTTGAGAGTTTATACTGGAAGGTTTGCTTCAATTTCACCTGTCAAGTGACAGTGTCTTTGCCATGCGTGACCAAGTCCTTAACTACAAGAACAAGTTTAAAGCATTGGTATCTGAAGGAAGACACAAGGCCTCTCCAAGCCCCTATAACAAGAAGTGCACAGTAACAGTATATAAAAGCCTTTATTTTCCAGTCTTAATACTATCCAAGCTTCTGTTGATACTTCAGTCCTTTGGTTTTTATGGGTGTTTTATCTCCAACCATCAAAACTGCATTACTGGTTCATCTACATATGATACAGATCAAGGCTTTTGCCCAGTAAAACCTCTCTCACGATTATCTCCACAGGCACGTAACTCCCCAGTGGTTACAGCTCCCATGACCAAAAGGAGCAGGAGGACGAGCTGTGCCTTGCTCTAAGTTAGTCCTCTGACATCTCCTAGGAGGACAGTATTATGCTTCTGGCATCGATCTCTTTGGCATGCTCCTAAGAAATTTGCATGTAGACATTCGAGAGCCCAAGCAGCCAGTAACCATCCGGCTCTCGAAACCTACAGTAAGATAACGCCAATGAATTTTCATGCATGAGAACAGCAGGACAGGATGTACAGTGCAAGCTTACATAAGACACAAGGCACTGCTGGGAACCAGCAGAAGTGAAGAGCATAAATGGCTCAGGAAAATGCTGATGTCACTCGTATACATTTGGGTTGTGCCAGCCAAGTTACTCTCATCCTAAAACCGTCCTTTCTAGCTGTTTGTAAAACCTCAGCATTTGCTCTGTTTCACCAAGATATTGAAAAAAAACCTTGTTTTCAGAAACCTGTGTTTCTTCCTAATATTAAAGACATGAGACAAAAAATAAAACCCAAGAAGATTCTAGATTTACTGTGGCATTTATAAACAAGAACCTAAGGAGAAAAACAGAAAGTGTAATGGAGACCTGGAAAAAGGCAGGTGATCATGTACACAAATACTTGCTCCTAATACATACTGAAAAAATAGTTCAAGCACAACTTATCTGTTTTAAAATATGACTTCTGCAAACCAACTAAGGTCAATGAGACTTAGAGTAGTTACTCAGTGAGCCTTGCTTGTATAAATTAAAGATGCCTAAGGGTAGCTATGAAACTGGGTATTTGATTTTTCCAGGGCACCTACATATTATTAATTAACAATGAATTGCCATTTTACCAGAGCAGCTTTCACTGCTTTCACCAAACCACAAAACAACCTGTGTTGTGCTCACCTTCTCCTGAATACATAAGTTTTCCTATTTAAAGCTGATTATGAAAGTTTCATATTAACTTGAGTAGACAAGCAAGAAGCTATAGATCAAATGACTTTCAAAAAAACCCCTAAGTCAAATTGTGCTTCTTCCTGGTCTATCTTTCTACAACAGATTTAACAAAAAAAAAAAAAAAAAAAAAACAAGTACTCTAGCTTCACGAGTTAGTATAAAGCAAAACTGTAAAGAGGGAAAACTTGGCTCACTCAGGTCAGTATTCACAGCAGCAGCAGCCCCCAGCTCTGTGCTGGCTGCTTTCACCTGTTACTGCAGCGGCCACACACTTCAGAGCACGGTGGGAGCCACGACAGGTAACTCCTTCATGGTTCTGGGATTCCTGTATTGAAGTTTTTGCCTATAATCCTTAAGGCATTTGACTTTCATATAAGGCGAGATGGAAAATACTGACCCTAAAAGTGAACTACTCAGTTTATCTTTCATCACACATATAATGAACTTATCGTCCGTCCCTTCAGCATTTCGTTGAAAATACAGAGGCGCCCTGAGATAGCATCGAGTTAATGCAGCTCCCCAACCCTGGCAAGCACAGGTGAATGTTGTCGCAGGAAGTTACAAAGCAATTCCAGAAGCAACTTCTTCATCATATGAAGTATATCAGAATACCTCTCTCTTCCAGATCCTGACCAAAACACCAAATCTACCACCAGGTAGCTCAAGAGATGGCAACTAGCAGACATAAATCAGCCATGTTAGAAATTCATGAGGTTTCCTCAGCAGTGGAAGAAGTCACTAGTTTTGTTCTAGGCAAACAGGAGGGAAAAAACACCCACAAACTATCAGCAGTTGTGGAATGGCAGCTCTTTGGAAGCCTATTAGCATACACTCTTCATAAAAATACAAAGTGTATGACCACCACACAATGCAGATCGTGCAATATCACAGGGTATTAAACGTCTTTTTAAACAAGCGTCCATTTCTATCGAACTGTAGCTACTACAGGAAAATTCTACAAGCAAAGCACTCGCATCCTGGCTAGAACCTCTATGCTTCTATAGTAAAAATAACATCTCTATCTACCTGTCATTACTATAGCAGATAAGCATTTCACAGTCATTCGTATGTTTATTCACAGTACGTTTTTGGGCAGCAACACTATTCCGGATTCATAAGTAAACAGAGAACGGATGCAGAAAGACTGATCCAAGGTCACAGAGTAAGTCTGTAGTAAAGCACAAAACTTCATCTGCTTTTGCCTGCATGCAGCTAATACTTTCTACTAATGAGTCATTGCTGCTCTTCTAAATTATTATTTGAACATGAAGAGGCAACAAACTGCCTGCAGAATTCAAACTCTAACAGCAGCCTCGCTGCAGGGTGTTCTAAAAAAAAATGAATAAATCACGCCCTAAGGGCCTTGTTCTATACCTTCACAGAATCCTACTTCAGTACTGGGCTGCTGTGGGGAAAAAAAGGGAGATATATATATATAGCTAGGTAGTCTGCCTTGTTTGTGGTCCAGTTCTCTCACTAGAGACACAAAAACCAGTCCCTGAATAGTTGTACTCCCTCATGCTACAGACCACCAGGCAAGGGCAAAGTGCAGGGAGGAAGGGACAGTCAACTCGGGAGACAAGTTAT